>VWPW01006205.1:803319-904822 GCA_013389825.1 Crypturellus undulatus | reverse complement strand
GCACCGCGCCGAGCACTTCCTCGGCGGCGCCCTGGAGGTCATTTGCCCGGGCTGGCTTGGCGACCTGCTGCTGGCGCGCCGCGCGCCCGCCTGGCTGCGGCGCCGCTACACGCAGCTGCGCTACGAGGACCTGGTGCAGGAGCCGCGCGCCCAGCTGCGCCGCCTGCTGCGCTTCGCCGGGCTGCGCGTGCCGCCCGCCATGGAGGCCTTCGTGGTGAACATGACGCGCGGGGCCGCCTACTCCTCCGAGCGGCCCTTCCTCATCTCAGCGCGCGACGCGCGGGAGGCCATCCACGCCTGGCGGGAGCGCCTCAGCCGCCAGCAGGTCCGCCAGGTGGAGGACGCCTGCGGCGAGGCCATGAGCCTCCTCGCCTACCCGCTCAGCAGTGGCGACGCTCGGTGACAGCCCCACCACCCCATGGAGGGGAGAAGCTGCCCAGGCTGAAACCAGTGACGGCGGCGACGCTCTTCCTGATGGCCCTGGGGGACCCGCCACCTCGTCCCCCGAGCTGGGCCAAGCGCCTGGCACGGAGCGTGGCTGCTCATTGAGGGATGGCCTGAAACGGAGGAGGGCGCACGAGGAAGCCGCTCGGAGCGAGACTCCCTACAGGTTCTGCCTCTTTCGCCCAGGCCACTTCCAAAGGGCCCGGCGTGTCGCCGTACACCGGCTCCGTGGGGCTGGAGCAGCGTCTCCCGCGGAGGAAGCGGCTGTCGGCGGGAATGGCGGTGAAGGACGGCCACCCTCCTGCTCACCGCCGGAACGCGCAGCGCCGCACGTTTCCAACCGCCCCACGCTCCTCGTTGGCTTTTCCCTCCCTGCCACGTTTGCCACGGGCGGTAAGATTTAAATATCTGTTTCATGTTGGGGAGGGAAACCTCGTGCAGAAGCACTCGTTGAAACGTTCTCCAGGACTCCAGGGATTTTTATTACTGTTTTTAAGAGCTCTAGAAACCTTGGGGACACGATCGAATTCTGAAGCCTAGTTAGCGTGAAACTTTGACTGTGTGAAAAGTGGAAGTGTCCTTGAAAAGCTGTGTTAAATTAAAAAATAAATCCTGCAAGTAAAAAAGTGTAAGTGAAGAATTAGAAAGGTGTTGATGTGAGGGGATGACCTTCGCTGGAGCGCTAAAACACATTCAGAGCAATTGCACCTTCGCAAAAAGGCTCCTTGCGGGACACACGCAGGCAGGGCCTGGCATCTCCTGTCACGTGTCCCGGCCGCCTGGCAGGGCCCGGCTTCCCTCCTGGCTAACCCAGTGACCTAGTGACTGCGCCGCAGGGGATCTTCCTCCGTGCACATTACAGAGCCGGGACGGGAGCGGGGAGCCCTTTCCAACCGTGGGGCCTGCGGGCCTGTTAGCTGTTTTTCCAAAGAAATCTTTAATCCTCAGTAAAGCGGGGCGTTATTTCTGTTGGTACAGCTACCTGATGAACGCATGGAATACGTGCGACGTGTGTCTGGCAGACACCCGCAGAGACGACTGTAACTGGAAAGTGAGAATTTTTTTTTTGTTTTGTTTTCAATGTTGTTTTCTCATCGAAACGAGAAAATCACTTTTCTTCCCTAACTTCCTGGCTGGTGCATTGTGCTGCGCACAGGAGCCTCTCAGTCACATCCCCTCTGAACAAAACATCCTCCCAGCTGGTAACCCGTGCACGTGAGCAAGAGCAAATGCTTCCTAAGCGGGCGGAGGTAAATTGGCAAATGAAAGTTCCCAAATAAAAGCGTGCAGTTCAAAACAAAACAAAAACAGTGTTTCCATTTGGGTTTTAAAATGGCTTTTTCTTTTCCTTACAGCCTCCCAGGAACCTGTATGAGTTTGAGGTATAACTGTAATTTAGGGACACAGTATTTTAACTTCTTCCAGACTGCTTGTGTATAGGTTACAGCCTGACAGCATTTGAACAGCACTACTAGAGCATATAGGGTTATAGGGATGTTTACATGCAATCCTCAGTATAAACTAAGAACATGAATTTCAAATTGAGCATAATCCATGATCAAGAATAAATCTATTCATACAACATGCTAGAGATAAATATAGTTTAAAGGAAGTTTTTTATGGTATTATTTTTTAAGGTATTATTTTTTAAGAAACATTTGAATCACATTGTAGGTTTTTATGTCTTTTATATTGAGCTAGAAAATAAGTCAGTGAGTCAGGGTGTACCTTAATTTATTTTAGCTCTTCCACTATTTTGTCCCGCCCAATGGAGAGTACAGTTATGCTTGAAACAGGCTGTTATCCAAGGAAAAGTATAGTCATAGAAATGCTTTTCAGTAAACCTTTTCATTTCTCGGCAGCATGTGTTATACTGTTCTGCATCTTTAGGTGTCTACATGAAGTGAAAAGTGCAGGGGCTCATTCTGTAATAATAAAACCTCTTGTTTTTTTGTCACACTAAGGGATGTGTCTGTGTTCAGTTACGGGCACTTTGAGGGCAGCGTTTTTCTCTGCTTGTTCTAGTGTTGTTATTTAATGGTATTATTTGGTTAGATGAACAGAATCTGTATCAATACCTCGATAACTTGTGCCGAGTACTTAATTTGGGAAACTTTTGGAGGAATATACGCAGCCTTGCTCAAACTGAAGTGCTTGGGAGGAAAATAAGATTTGATTGCATGCCAAAAGGTGATGCAGTGCTTCTTTCCTTGTGTCAGGCGGGAGACTAAAAGCCAGTACATCTTGCTGCTATTTTTTAAGAAGGTGCAGGCCCAGATTTGCAAGTTAGGCATTCACTTTGCTCTGACATCTCATCTTGTTCTTTCAGGTTGAAAATATCTTTCACAAAAAGCTATTGGAAATAAATAGTTTCACTTATGCCAGTTTATCATGGTAAGCAAGAAAGAAGTGTTGTCTAACTTAAGTTGATGCTTATAGCTGAAGGAAAAAAAAACACTAACTGTAAACTATTCAGTATTTTCTGAAACAGTTCCCAAGTTTGACATAGGAGTATTTTCTTCTTTGGTCTTAATTATCACAATGTCTTTTTCTCAGCTGAAGCTATTTACTAACACAATTGATCCTTACTGCCAATTAAATCCATTTTTTCACTCCAAGCTGTTCTTCTAAGACCTATTACAGCTGTTACAGCTTTTGAATGCTTTGAAAAGGGCTGCTTTGCAAAGCCTACTAAAGCACAAGAGCAATTTATGCTCCCCATCAGGGCATCTGAAGGTTAATAAAAGGGTCTTTAAAAGACTTGAAAGGGAGTCTACAAAAGATGAAGAAGTCAGAACTATTGCAGAGTGGGTAGGACTGGATCACTACTATTTTAATGGCTTATTTGTGCCCTTGGGTAACTGGGTGGCTTTCTGAAAGTCCCTGTGTAGGGAGGACTGCTGAGGCTGGCAAGTCAGTGCCTCTCCCTTTCTCCTTCAACGTGCACTGTGCGTGAATGCGTCACCTTTCATGGTGTTTACAGCAGATTCTGACTGGCCTAGTAGCTCATATCGAGAGGAAGAGAAACCAAAACTGTGATGTCAAGTGGCGATATCGATACTTATCTGAGGAGCGAGTATCAGGTTTGAACTCAGGTGAGCGCCGTCGAGTTTTCCTGGAAGAGGCCTGAGCTCAACAGACCCTGCTGGATACAAAAAAAAAAATGTGGTTAAACTGCGTTTTTGAGAGCAGCTGGGCATTTGTGCCATCAGTCCCATCGGTCTCTAGTTTCTGCTGCTGCTACTGGGCTCAATCTGTTACTTCAGTTGTGAAGTCCCAACTCTAGTGATTGAGGTGGTGAAACCAGCGTACCCCTGTCCTCCCAGACCTAGGGGCGGCTGATGAGTGAAGCAGCCATAAACCCGTTGTCTTAGCGCCGAGCTGAGCCGGGTGCACTTAGAATTGTCCTCAGGTGCTGGGCCACAGAGCCCTGGTAGCCGGAAGGCTGAGATCTGGAAAAACAGACTTGTAATATCTTACATATAGTGAATTAATAACCTTAACTTACCAAAAAATCCTAATGGGAATAGGAACAAAACCTGTAAATGCTTACAAGACTCGCTCCTTCCATCTGTTTTAACTTAAATTTTGATCCTCACACATTTGCTTTAAGGGAGCTGGAATCTTTAGTGCTATAACTGTAAGCAAAATGCTGTGTTCCAATTATGGCATTTCCAAGCTGGAATTGGTAATGCTGTCCTGTCACACAGTCATTAGGTGTGTGTTTAAATTATTGATTTGGGGATGATAACTTCAATAGCGTAGTTGTGGGAAGTTCTGAAAGTCCAAAGTCACCACAAAATACTTAGCCCTGTTTTGCCTGGCTTAGTAGTTCCTAGAGCATTACTGGTGGGATCCTTGTCAATATACATGGTGTGTATGGATATACTGTGGATGCAATGGAAATGGTTCCTTTGTTCAGAGATATTTACTTTTTTTCTTTTGTCTTGTCAGTGCAAAGCTGTCCCCATCGCAGTATCCTTTTAGAAGTGTTGGAGTGACAGTGAAGTTGCTCATCTAACAGCTTTCAAATTGCACTGCTCATTTTTAACCTTCCTCTCATCAGGATATTGCTGAGTTGATGCATTAAGTTCTCTTCAGACACCAATGTCACAACATAATTATAAAGATCGGTGCAAAATTTCTGGGTTCATTACAGAAATGCAGCTGAACAGAATTTGAGTGCAGAGTCCTGCTGCTGCACGGCGCTCGGAGCCGGCAAGCCTGGTGAAGGCCCGTTTTTCTTTCCTTGACCGTTGCAGCTGCAGTGCTGTGGCGGGAGGGCACGTCTAGTGCATGTTACCTCAGAGTCACCTCTCGGCACAGACCGATTGTATTTACAATGCAGTGGTCTCGATGGGATGGTTTTCCCTGAGGGAAAACCGTCCTTGTCTGAGTCCTGCCCCGGCGGACATGGCTCCGGAGCAACCTGCTGGAGGCTGAGGAGTTGCTCAGCGCTGCGTCTCTCGAGGTGCCCAGCGCCAGGCAGCTCAAGCTGCCGACACTGTTGTGTTTCACTCTGCTACGGACCTGCGCCATCTGCAGCACCACTGCTTGGTGTTGATGCGTAGAACTCGCATCCTTCCCTGTTACTCCCAAATTTGTGAACGTTATCGTTCCCCACCATCTCTCTTTGCCAAGCCTTAAGGACATCTAGGTCGCACTTTTCCTGTTGGGTGCCTGCATGAGGTTCAGTTCTGTTTCAGAAGCTTCATTCCAAAGAAAACAAGTTCTCTCCTAACAACACTTAGGGTGTGTGTGCTCTGCCTGGTTCAAAATCCTCTTGGAGATGTTTCCGTGACATTGTTTTGGCATTCCAGTACTTTGGGGCAGGAACTCCAACTTGGGAAGGGGAAATGAGCTCCATGTAGAGGATGTGTATGTTTTGTTTCCACCATTGCTGGCTACTCCTATTTGGCTGAATTTATGGATGTTTGAAAAATGCCAGTTAGTAGGAGCTCAGTAAAAGGAGCTTTGATATGTGTGTCTGCCTGTATTTTTTTTAACCAAATAAAATCTGTGTTGGTTTTATGTTCAGTGGACTTGCTCCAACCTCTTTCTTTCCCATGGAAAAGCCCAGTGCAGTGTGGTGCACACAGCAAGGGGAATCAAAGGTCCGTAGCTAGTGCTTGGGCTCTGGCGTGGGAGCTGCGAGGGGACACGGCGGTGCCAGCGACACCCTCTGCTCCAGCCGTCTGGAGATGCTTTTCCTCTGTAAGACCCAACAAAACCCTTCCTGCTAGAGCTGTTCCTAGGGAACATGCCTGAATCCAGCGCTTGCTTTTCTCGTACTTAATAATGGAAAGGGCTGTAGGTGAGAGGAAGAGACACTTACGATGGATGAGGTAAATGGGTGGTGACAGGAGAAAGGAAGGAGAGAGGAGTCTGTTGGCCAGGTCTTGGGTGAGCAGATGCATGAGAGGGCCGAGGCACTGGGATTCTGGAAGAGAGGGCAAGTGGGATCTGGGACTGGTTTGAGGACAGGGCAGCTTGGAGTCTTTGGGAGAGGAGGAAGGGAAGCAGAGAGAGGCAGCAGGGACCAAGAGGGGGCTGCAGTAGGAGGTGGGGATTGCCCCAAGTGCCTCTCTGGGATGAGGTGCAGGGAGGTGGCTGTGGGCGAAGCCCAGCGGGCTGAGGCCAAATCCAAAGTGTTGGTGGGAAGCTCTTGGAAAAACAGAGTTTTTCTGCTTCTCTGTTGACGCCGCTCTGAGGAGGAGCAGCTGTGTCCCAGTCCCCATGGCGCTCTGGGGATCCCCGCGGCTTCCTCGGCCGGGCGCTCAGCCGCGCAGCCCGTCGCGGTGCCAGCCGGGCTGTTTTCGTCCTGCCGGCAGGCTGAGAACCAGGCAGCAGCGCCGGGCTCGGCCTCTCTTGCGCCCCCACTGCGAATACGCAGCTCCACTTGTGAGCACAGGGCATGAGGCGAGAGGGGAGGCTTGTGAGGCGCACGTTGCCCCAGGGCGCTTGGGAGCGTGTCCGCGATCCCCTGTGGTGCTGGTAACGTGAGCAGGCGGCCTTGCCCACGTTGCACAGGCAGCTGCTCCAGGAAAGCTGCTGCCTCCCTTTTCCTGCTTTCGGCAGCCCTGTATTGCAGAAGGGGGGTTGTTCCCTCCGCAGCCCTCGGCGTCCGCAGGACGGGGAGCAGCGAGCCTGGCAGCGGCGGCACGGGCAGCGCCTCGCTTACGGGTGATGGTGGGACACGGGCAGGAGTGAGGCGGGAGCCCGGAGAGGAGGGAGGATGCGGGCAGCACCTCGTGCCTGAGCACAACTGCCCAGCAGCTGATGGAGCCACCTGGTCCCGGCTCCTGGTATGGGGCAAGCACCTCAGCTTTGCCGAAGAGGCCACGTCAGCGCCAGGCCCACTCGTAGGGCGATACCGAACCGCTGAGGTGAGGTAGCTGCAAGGAAAGGCAAACGTGCAGGGGCACGAACACATTCTGCCTCGAACTTTCCCAAACATTGGCAAAACTTCTGGAAAGCAGCACATCTGGTTCTAGTCACCTAGGCTAAAGGCGATTAATTCACACTGTAATCGGCACAGAGCAAGGTCGAGCGGGAGCAGAGACGCCGTCTCGGACAAGCCGGCGCCACTTGGCTTGCTCCGCCTCGCAGAGCAAAGCGGGAACGAAGCCAGCAGCGCACGGGGGAGCGAGTGTCCGCACAGAGAAGGGAAGAGCCGACTCAGCTCTGGGCAGCGCCGCGGGAACCACAGATGTGTGTGTCACACACAGTGACTCACTCCAGCCTGGAGGAAGGATGTTTTTAACCATGAGAACAGAGCGGTTCTGGAGCAGCCTTCCCGAGCGGGAAGGGGAGGCAAAAAGGTGGGCAGTTTTGAGAGGCAACTTCGCTCATTTAGAAAGGGTGGACAGGGTTTGATGGCAACCGCGCTGCCAGGCAACACATGAAACTGGGGAGTTCTGTACTGGAGGGCCGAAGTCGACTGAAATATCAGTCCTGATGCAGAAAAAGAACCACCCCCCCAGCTGGAAGATGCTTTGTATGTTTTGTTTGTACTGACCTTCACAGAAATGCTGTGAAAATAGTTGTTATGGAGTTTCCCGCAATAAGGAAATGTTGTGTAAAACTTCCTATGAGGAAATCCGATAATTTTGTATTTATGCAAGTAAGATGTATGATGTGCGAAAAAAAAAGTCATAAATTTGGTAATTTTTATCTTTTTTTTTTTTCTGAGAAGACAGAAACTGGGGGAAAAGGAAAGCGGCTCAACACAGCTTTAAGGTGATCTGGTTATGTTTACCTGCAGTGGGTAAAAATTGTCGCTGTCCAGGTAAAGGTACAGCATGTGGGCTACACAACCCTGCTATTCCCCTAGGTGTCTTAAAGGTTGCCTTTTTTTTTGCCATTTTCTGATTTTTTTTTCCATTTGTTTTAAAAACTGGACACCACACTCCATCCGAGGTCCAGTTCTGATTTAGTGCAGAAAAATATGGGCAAATGAGTGTTCCCTACCTTACATAAGTACTGTTTGTTCATCCCATGTATTTTTCTTTCCCAGTCGTGCCATATTGTTGACTCATTTTGCCTGGGATACACCAAATTTCCCAACCTTACCAGTAGCAGGTTTTTTAATCAGCTTTCTAACCTACTAATTTTCAGGCTTTATCTTATATACTTGTTTTCATGAAGCAGTGGTTCATTTATCCTTTAAACTACTTCCATACCCCACACGGCTGAGCACTGCCAAAAGCCAGTACAGCAGCTAACCAGGTAACTTTTAAATTGGTTACATAGCCTCAGTTTCTTGTGTGAAAAGGGGTTTCTTGTGTTTTGTGGCAGGACTAATCTTCTCACCTAAACCGTGGCCCTGGCTGTTTGCAAAGGCTGCTGTATTTTGTTGCCTTTTTAATCTAAGACTGAGACAAAATAGGAGCCTGCCAGGAGCTGCTTCTTTCTGATCACACAATTGCTGATTAGATCCCACTGCAAGTGAGTTGCTTTAGTGTGAACTTTATTTTGCCATATCTTCCTTTTAATTCGCAATAAATTATTGGTAAAATATTTGTAAAAAAGTTGGCTGTTCTGAGCAATTATAATCCGAAATTGTGTTCATATTAGAGTTAATCAAACAGTTTTTCTTAAATTTAATTTCCCAATGGGAAGTGAGTTATCCTGTATCTCTTGTCGAGATCTTTGGCACTCCCAGCCTGACGGCCTCCTGCGAGCAGTTCCAGATGCGGCGGGACAGCTTCAAGGCAGGCACCTCACTAGGTGGTTGCAGAGGAGGAAGAATTGTGACAAGGCTTTGATTTCGTGCCAGTGGCGCCGGTTGCTCGCCCAGCTGCCCCCCAGTCGCGCAGCGTTACCCCTCTCTCCAGTCAAGCTCTGCACTGCTGCCTGCCACGTCCCGCAACCACCTTCCCAAAGCTGCTGGCCAAGGCCCCGCTGCCCCTTCCAGCAGGGCTTTCCTCACTGCTGCCCCTGCCTGCTGCAGGGTAGTAATCGGCTCCTGCCGTCACTGCCCCGCGTGCAGTTTTGTCCAAAAATGCCCATGATCTCCTCCCTCTGGCTGCTTTACACTGCTGAACATCTTGGCTAAGGTAGGGCCTAAACCTGCCTCCCAGCCGTTGGCTGAAATGTTGGATGAAAAGAGCGATGCCCTTTGAGTCCTAGTCTTCATATAAAGAGGCAGACGCTGTGTATTTTACCAGTACTGATGACAGCCTAACTGCTTTTACAGATTGCAGGCAGGATTGAACAGCGTCCACACTCTTTCACAGAGCCTTCACCCTCCTCGTTTTGTCTGCGTGAAACCGCAGCATCTTAGAAGGTGCCCCCAGAGGTGTGTAACAGGTCATGGCCCTTTCCTCTGGGGGAAATCCAGCTCCTAGAGCTCCGCACGAGCACATCGGCTCGGGGCGCAGAATGAATGGAAGTAGGAGCGGGTCGCTGCCACACAGCCGCAATCACGACTGGAGCGAGTCCCTGCACATGGGGAACAGCACGCGCTGGAGGCAGCAGCAGGGCAGGACAGAGCACATAGAGAAGCCCCAAACGCCTTTTTTTTTTTTTTTTTTTAAGTGGGAAGACTTAAAACACCATCAGAAAGATAATTTTGGAGGGTTTATAGGAGAGCTGAGGACCTCTACATTCTCCTACTCTAGGAGTAGGAGCTGCAGCATCTGTTTAATAACCCATCAGTCCCCCAGTAAAGAACGTTTGCTCAAGACAGCTCTACTCTCACCTCATTTTTACCCAGAGTGTAATGATTCAGTATTTAAATACTTTTTCTTGTCCCAGAACAAGAAAGCAGACTTGTTTTTAAGATTTTTTTTTTTAATAGAGATGGATTTGATAAATTTATTTCATACTCAGATGGCTTAGAACACTTAAACATTGTTCTGGGGGGAAAAAAACCACAGTTCCAAGCATTACACTACACAGATTAGAATGAGCGCTGACAATTTACACTTTTAAGAAATGTTTTGTTCCTCGTTTCAAGACCACCCATGGCTTATGTTACTTAAGTACATTGTAGAAACCACCTTGTCGCAGAGCATGGGTTACTCTATGCAGGAATAAACTGTTGTGATTTAGGGATCCATTCTTGTTTAGGGAAAACAGGAGGCAAATGATTAAGAATATAGTTTCTTTGAAAATACTGAATTCAGCGTCTAATGCACCTAACGCTTTCTTGCAGAAGATACATTTGAATACAAATTTAAACATCCTTTATTGATTATATTAAATACAGAGAATGCCTAGGAGAAAGAAAGCACAACACTGCATAAAAGTTAAGTAGCTTTTTATTAGAGTTTAATTTAAATCACCATTTCATACCACTGCTGTTGCTCTAGTTCCAGTGTTCAGCTGACGCCAATGTACTGCAAGGTTATTGTCCCGAGTCCCCTTAAAAGCTCTTTTTTAGAGAGAACTGGAAGAGGAAGCTCCCAGATCTTTGAGGAAAAGGTATTGCCGAAGTTCTGCAGAAGAATGGCTTATTTGAACCTGACGTAAAATGTTGAAGTAACGTTAAGAGCATCAATTCTTACTTAAGCTTTCTGAACAAGGGGCACTGTAGTTGCAGGCGGGAAGCAGCTGTAATTTTAGCCCTCAGGTCTTCATTTTCCAAGATAACAACTCAGTATTATCACCACCGTGCAGCTGTAACTGCATAACTGACCCGGCTGCAGGCCTTGGAGTGTTCCCACAGCACCAAGCCCCGCTACCTACTGCAGCCCCCAGCCCTTCCCACTCAGATGTGCCACCAAGCTGCTCCGCTCGCTGCCGCATCCCATACAATGCGAGGGGGCCAGCGCTGCTCCAGGGGCAGCTTCCCGCTCCGCACAGCATCCCTGGGATGAGCGGCTCCCGGTTACGCTCCCAATGCCTTGGCAGCTGCAAAGGCTCAAGGCCACCTCTTTCTAAAACGTCTTCCAGTCACGTTAAACTCCGTTTGTTGACCAAGATGGACAAGAAATGTAGTCAAAATGCGGTAACTCTAATGACGGGAAACCCAGCTTCCAGTTACTCTTTCCTTTGAGCAAATGAAGCAACAAAAATAGCATAAAATAGGTTTCATTTCCTTTGACTGGAACTGAGACATAACATGCTTGCATTTGTAGGCTCTGGTTGCTGCTACCTTCATAAACTGCCGCGGTGACTCACTGCATGCAAAGCGCAGGAGAACCTTGGCCGGTCAGGGGACGAGCAGGAGTCTCTGCTCAAAGCGGGGCTGGACGGGCTCTAAGGGACTGCGAGTTGGCAAAGCCACATCCACCAGCTCCGATGCTACCAAGCAGTGGGAATATCTAAGGAGTCTTGTGGCAAAAAAATGAAGAGGGGGGTTAAAAAAAAGTATTTGAAGTTGTGGGTTCAAGTTTTCATTAAGATGAAAGGTAATTCCAGAACTACCTAGTCACTACAGTAACCCGTCGTACTCCGTGTGCCTGAGGCAAGCGTGATTTTGGTGTAAAAGGCGTAACTGAGGAAAAGAGTCTCACGTCAGTCACCTCCCCAGCCAGAGCAACGGGCACCTCCTGCCTTCGGGCAGCCCCAGCCCTGGCCTCGACTTGCGCTGGCCATACCCATCCGGGCAAAGGTGAAAGCTTCAGGCCCTGGGGCTGCTCTCCCCAACCCTCCGGCTGCACGAGGACCACGACAGCAAGGCAGAGGCTGCGCTCAGGTGGGTTTAGCTGCTGTCCCCAGGCAAGCTCTTTCCACAAAGTGGAACCTGCTGATGGGCTCTTGAACACGCAGCCCGGGAGAGCACAGAGACCGCGTGGCCCTCGGGCTGCCGGCTCGCACCGCACGTCACCACGCGCCTACTCGGCAAGGAGGGAACCATCCCTCCCCGCGGCGCTGTGCGAACACTTTGGGGAATCCACAAAATGGCAGCAGTTCTTCTTCACCCTCCCTTTTACCAGGCTGAAACACCCAGGTATTTACTAACCGCCTGCAAAGCTCACCGCCTTTCTGGCCACCTCTCTGTCCTGCGCTGGGCCTGTTCAGCCTACATCCTTTCCAAGATGACCACAACAGCTACACAGGCTGCAGGGGTGCGTGGTGGACTTAGAGAGGAGCCTAAGGCTTTCAATGATGACTTGCACTTCATTTCCCAACACTGCTTCTTCTAAAGGCATTTTCTGGAAACTAATCAGAATGAGCTCACGCTCTTTCTGAAAGAGAAGCAGCCATTAAGAGGCCATGGCATATGTCTAGCTCAAGGGGCTTTTCGCTAGGCTCTACTCCACATTTTTCAGTCAACCTTAGGTTTCATAACCCTGAATAACTTGAACATTTTTTCCCCAACACATTTTTCATCTTCCTGCTTACTCCCTTCTCCAGATCCAGCAGCAAAAACCTCTGGATGACATTGCTAGCAACTACTTTTCACTGTGAAAACTGGTAGAAAGCTAAAAAACAGAATCAATAAATAAGTGGTCAAAAATTAATCCACATGGATTTGTCATCCTAAACCTCTAAGACAGCATGAGCTAGGCATTCTTGGGGAAAAACTCTCCAAATAGCTTATTGGAAAAACAAGTTTACTATCAACATCTCCTTGGTCTGCACGATCATTCACGTGTCACTCACATTCACTATGAACTGACTAGATTTACAGGTTATGACTCCCCTCTCTCACAGCCACCTTGAGACACATTTACATTTTATACCTGAATATAATAGTATTTCCCTGTTTTCCTGGTATGGAAGACAGAAATGCATTTGCTAGGTTTAAGATCTTATAGCTGTAGCTTGCAGCCCTTCCTAAAATAAAAGCATGTTGGAGCAATTGTTGGGTCCTCCCATGTGGGACCATTTTAATTCCCTTTTAAAGACCCCATCAGGAATCCAGACCCTGTTCTGTGAGAAGACCACCACGTTGCTAGCTTTGCCTTGTAGATGTCACCTTGCCATTATGAGCCCCTCTCACCACTGAGCTGAAATACTGCAACGCAGAATTTACAGGTGTGTGTGTCAAACCAGAGCGTGCGCTGCACTATTACTAACCGACTCTGAAGGGACGATACGCTTCTGACTTGGGTACAGACAACAAACATGACCGCATCGTTTGCCTGTTCCTTAAGTATGGCAAAACAGTGAATGCTGCAGTAGTCAGTAAAGTTGTGTGCAAAAGGAGTATTACATAAGAAATTTTAAAACAAAGCACTTTGCTGACCTAGAATAGGTATCTTTATGGTCACACCTCACTGAAACGCTTTGCCAGCAGGGCAGAAGCTCCATAGAGCTTTGGGATTGCCTGTTTTTAGAAAAGAACAAGTGGATGAGGCCTTAGTGGGCACATCCAAACCCAGAATTGGGGCAGTGCCCACACACACCACTGGACACTTACCTTCAGGGGCAAGGAGCCCTTTCATTCATGTTCCCCCCGCACTGCTCCTGTCCCCAGGTCACATGAAGCTTTCACAGTATTAGGATTTTGCTCTCTTCCCCATCCCTTTCCTTAGTTGACCAACGATCTCCTGCTATTTAATCCTACCAAAGTACTGAGCTTCTGAGCTAGCAGTTCAGAGCATCTGAGTTTTAAAGTCACGCTCATACCCCAGGAGCAAGAAAGCAAACCCCAAAGCTGCAGCCCTCTGCAGCCCTTGGGAGGCTCAAGCGAGGGATGGGGAAGGCGCCCACTGTGTGGCAGTACTGGGAGGAGGACACTTCATCCACGAAACTCCTGCTCCAGTGTCCTGAGCTGCAGTTCCTGCCGTTGGGCAGTGGGGAAAGAAACGAGCAGCAGTGCAGGAGGTAATTGCCACATCTGGGAAGGATGAGACACAGCAGTACGGCCCTCCCCAAAAAGGCTCTTCCCCAGCCCCGGCTTGAACTCATCCTACAGTGGTGGCCAGTGACAGGCCAAGTAGTGGGTACAAGTGAAACACAGAAAGTTCCATCTCCACGTGAGGAAGAACTTCTTTCCTGTGAGGGTGACAGAGCCCTGGAACAGGCTGCCCAGAGAGGTTGTGGAGTCTCCTTCTATGGAGATACTCAAAACCCACCGGGATGCCACCCTGTGCCATGTGCTCTAGGTGTCCCTGCTGGAGCAGGGGGCGGGACTAGGTGATCTCTAGAGGTCCCTTCCAACCTCAGCCATTCTGTGATCCTGTAGTTGCCAAAACTACACCTACCATAGCCCTTTTTCTGGGGACCACCCTATGCTCCAGACACCTAGTGTATTTTTGGTTTAAGGTCACCTCAAATGCCTTACCAAGCACAGCAGGTTGACAGACCTGGGAACAGCAGACACTGACAAAAGTCAGACGAGACGCTGCTGCTTGTGCCTCTGGATGCAGAGCGCCAGAAATGCCATGTCCCGGCGCTGTCGGTGCAACACATGGAGCCCCTTCCCCTCAGCACGGAGGGAAGAAAAGCAAGTCCAGGTTGTCCTTAGGAAAGGTCCAGCTCTTCCTGCTCCACTGAAGCCCATTGGAGGTTACATCCCTTTCTGCACTCCTGACAGGCCAAACTAAAACCAGGTCCAAACTCTCACCTGAAATGACCCCTGTGCCAGGCCTGGGATTTCACAACGATTATGGCTAATGTATCTTGTGATCTGGAGGATCAACTTCTGGTATTCTGCTTTCTGATTTAAAATATTCTGTGTGCAATTTAGGACAAAGTTTAAAATCAAAAAAGTGCCTAAACCAAAATCTGGAAGCAAAGTTCAAAGATATGTTTTAACACAGAGGTGACCTACTTCTCCCTGCCTCTGCAGTAACACTTTCATAGACTTTATTTCTGAGGGAAATCAAGTCTGCTTTCTTTACAATAACCACATCAGAGGGGCGAGCAAGTTTAGTATTTCAGATTATTTCTGTCTATTTAGTTGAATGTACATCAGCTCCTGCTGTAGCACAGTTCTAATACTGTGCTGAGGCACAAAAATTATGAAATCTATTTTTTTCCTCCTCCTCAAATGCCTATCAAGGGTGATGTTTTCAAGTTGCCAAAAGTTAAAAAAAAAAAGTGCAAGAAACTAGGGCCTTATAAAATTAATTAAAAAACATTAGGTCAGTAAAAATGAGAGGTAACCCAAACTTCTAAACTGTCCCCGAAGGGAGACTGCTACTCGCTGCCATGCACCAGTGTGAACCTTTCCCCCGTCTCCGTGCAGAGCGCTCGAGCCTGGGAGAAGCAGCAGATTGACCCCTTGTTGCCCACGTTTGTGGGGCTTCGAAAGGAGGCTCCTCCTCTCCCTTCCTGCTAAAAGCCTTCTACTTTGTCATAAAATTAGGATAGGGAAAGCTCTCACTACTTTTGCAATATCTATTGCCTGTATTTTAGGAAAAGGTGTGCAGAAGTTCACAGAACATCTCGGAGTTCAATACTGCAAGATTTAGAGTGGCATAATAGTTTACAATGCTGTTCCCATAGTAAAGCTGCCTGTTTAAACCATTTCCTTGCTTTGTAATTCACTATTTCCTCCAGAGTTTGCTTATCTTTTGCTTCACAAGTGCATTTCTGCTGGAACTTTATTTTGCAGAAGGGCACTCCCAGAACTTCCAGGCCAGGAGGCATCTGTGATTTCTCTCTGCACAGTGACAAACTCTCCTCCCCAGGCTTTGCAGACGAATCCTCCTACTACCCTGCAAACAGGGTTTGCACGAGCTCCTTCTTACAATGTCAGCATTTTCCAGTATAGGAACATTTGAAGAAAACACAACAAAACCAAAACACAGACTGCATGTTCTCCTTTTAGGAGCACGTTTTATGCTACTGATCAGCTCTTATGTTCTCTGACTTAGTTGTGATCAAGCCTGTACAGCACGAGCCTGGGTCTTCCCTGCTGGCTGGCTGTTCACATCCCCCTGGGGAAGGTTTAGCCTGCCTAGCTTATATAAGTGTCAATGTCTTGAGTCCAGTGTTTTGGAGATGACTATGCCCTGCTGAAGCATCTGTAAGTGCTCCAGTTGTTCCCTGTGAGGTCATTCCCTAGCCCCCATCTCCAAAAAAAGCACACAAAGTTAAAACTCAAGAGTACTCACATTCTTTTCCCACACTCATGCAGAAGCAAAGACTCTGGCCGACAAGAAAGAGGTCAAATGTGGTATTCCTGTGGACAACTTCAAACAGGGCTAAGAAGCACTGAACCTTACTTTGAAAGGAATGTGAAGGAAATTAGTGGAGAGTGCTTCATCTTTCAGAATTAAAGAAATTTTTCTGCCCAAAGTCACTGATGCAGTTCAAATGATGATGAAATTATACAGAAAGAGCAAGCCTGCAACTCCTGTGCACAAACAGCCTCCCCGATAATGACAACTACAATAAACTGAAAGATAAGCTGCTCACGCTCTGTGCTAAGGTTGCTGGCAGTTTCCTACCATGAGGCTTTCCCCCATGTAAAGGCCCCATGCAAAAGAAGCAGTAGTTACCATTCTAGTATTAGCTATCATTTTAACCATTACTATGTATTTGCCTCCAACCAGTTCTTCAGAAGATCAGCCAAAAGAGTTTAGATTTTTTTCCTTATTTAGATTTCTGCAATCCTTTTCCAAAAGGGAATTGCTTCAGATTCAAAAATACTATTTTTGGCACTTTCATAGGCCAAAGAGCCCCTGTGTATGAAAGAGCATGAAGTGTGGCCAAGTGTTATATCTTTTACATTTTACTCTTGTTCCTTTTTCAGAGAAGACAGCTTATATTACTGCCCACTTTCACCAAAGCCAGACGCCCGTGCACAGCCCTGACCTCGCACACACGTGCTTGTCAGCGCTGCTCCTTTCTCAGGAGCCTGATGCTCAAGATGAGGATATTGGGAGCTGGCGCTGGAGCCCAAGCAGCTCTGCTGCTTTGAGCAGCTCTCACATACGGCCTTCAAACCCCACGCTGCTCCTCTGCCCGGACAGGGTATTAGTACAGTGCTTGCTCACGGCTAACACTCACGGCAAAGCAGACTTGTGCCTATGGGATTTCAAGGGAGTTCTGCTTCTCAGTATTAGCTTCTATGGGGTACTGAAAATACTAAACACTCTGTTTGGCCCATCTCCAGACACAGGTATTGCTCTTCATTAAACAAACACATTTCCTGGCCACTTCAGGGCCAGTTTTTCAGCAGCAAGTTCATGAAATAATAAGCAAAAATCCTACAAGTCCCTCAGTCCCCAATACAGGGGAAGCCTTGTAAGCTGGAAAAACCTAGACTAGTTTAGCAATATTTTCCCTAAGACCCTCATCTTTCAACTCCCTCATTTGAAAGGGATACCGATATTTACTGATTTCTTTGCTGCTCATTGCAAATTTAAACTGTGTTTTCACTGCAAAAACTCTGAGTTAGAAGCATTATGTCTGCTATGTAGTTAGGTCAAGTTCTAGCCTCATTATCACAGGATCTTCCTGTAAAGGAATTAAAAGTGTTAAATCAATTTTTGAAACTGATATATGCAAAAAAGATCTATCAAAGAGCACTAGTCAGTGAATTTATACAGTATTTAAGTATAGGGTTTTTTATTCCTTTTTTTCAGTACAGGATCTCAGGAATTTTGCATAAGGATCACTGTCATTAGGAAGAAGACTAATGTTTACCTTTAGCTCAAAGTCTAGTTTTGGAAGACTTAAAATGAAAATAGATTAAAAACAATGAATGAAATTCATTGGTTTAAAACATGCAAGTGATGCTTGTGTTTATGGACCTCTCCTCAGCTTGCTGGATAAGCACTACAAGTAATTTCTGAACGTGAAGTTAGAGCATTCCTCACCTCTCACCAGGGGCTGATATGAACCTCAGTTGCTCTTTCACGACCCCATTCTGGGTGACTGGTGAGCTCCATCCAATCCTATAGCCCTGTGCATGGTCTTACGAACACATATGGAGAAGCATCCGTGTGTGGAGATGGGTTATGCTGCTACCAGAAGGCTTAGTCTTCCTGAAGAAGCTAGTGAGACAATTTCTGCTTCCAGAACACGCACGTGATCTTTCTTTCAAGGAACAGTCAGATCTCCAGTTGCGCAGCTGGCTCTTGTTTCACTGCCAAGGCAATTTGGTCTCCTCGAACTGCATGTGAAGGTTTACCTCAATGCTTTACAATTCATCTTGGATAAACTCCACCGTCTCAAAACAAAACAAAAAAGATGTTTCATATGACTCAGCTAACAACTCACATTCACTGCTGTACATGGCCCAAGTCCTCACTCAGCCTGCACATCAATGGGTTCCAAAGAGTCAGCATTGTCCAAAACCAGTGCAAATGTTTTCATAATTTAGGAGGAAGATATTTTTAAAACTGCCAGCAGTTAAGAGTGTGCATCACTGCTGTCTGCTTTGCCCTTCTTGGAACCATAGGAGAAGAGAAAGGAGTTGTTCTGTCCTGGAGTTATGAGTGGTTGTTACTCTTCACTATTTAAGAACAGAGCTCAAACCATGTTGCTCTTCCCATT
Source organism: Crypturellus undulatus (assembly GCA_013389825.1). Classification (NCBI taxonomy): domain Eukaryota; kingdom Metazoa; phylum Chordata; class Aves; order Tinamiformes; family Tinamidae; genus Crypturellus; species Crypturellus undulatus. The sequence continues at coordinate 886,531 of VWPW01006205.1, read as the reverse complement.
TTTCCAATAATAGTAATAATAAATATAATAAAAAATCCAATCTCTAGGTGTCTCTTTATATTATGTTAGACAGTCATTACAGATCCTTTAAAATGTTACCTTGGAGGGACAGACAAGGAGGTAGATCACTGTCCTTGGAAAATACATTTGAAAGAAAGCAAACTAGACAATATGACAGCAATGTTTCTCTGTAGCAGTAAGTTGTGATACTGAAGTTCTCATTATTACATTTAATAATTAGGGAAAAACAGAGTGGTTATTTACTCACACACAATTTTATGAGAGGAACAACTGAAATGAAAAACACACTTTTACACAAGCTAGCATTACATCACATTAGTGGGCCACAGAAGTGTTAAAAAAATCTCTGAGACATGAGAATGAAATAACGTTTTAGCATGCTTTAAATAGCTGAACTGCTATTCAAAGCGTAACAGTTTTCAGCTACTGACAAAGACGATGATTATCTCCTGATTTGGAAAATAGAAAGCATTTAGCAATAAGTTAAAGCTAGCCTACATGTAAGTGGGCTAAATACTAGGCTAGGAATTTTCCCTTTTTCACATTTCAGGTGATAGTACAGCTTGTCATTTCTGCAGCTTAAATATTCTTGTACAATGCCGCACTGAAGTTTCACATCTACTCTGCAAAAGAGGACAAGAATAAACACCTTTCTTGTAGAAGAACCACAAATGCTAAAGCCAGTAGTATTTGTTTGTCCCTTTAATTATATGTTTCTGATTATCAGGCAAAAACCATGAGCAGATTCTTCTGAGAAATATGAAACCTCATAGTCTCATGCGAGTTCAATACTGTTTCTCTCTTTTTTTTTTTTTTTTTAATAATTATCATCATCTGTTTTCCCAAGCCCAAGACAGGTTTTCCAACTGTCTCTGTCCAATTTTAACAGCCTTAGGGCAGAGAAAGCTTTACCTCATTATTTCTACCCAAAGCAGCCTGGATCCAGGCTTGTGTCAGGTCAGGTAAGCTTTGGGCCACATGAAGTTGGATGCTTTTCTTTTGAGGCACTAGCAGTTAGGCTAATAGCAATAGTCAGATTGTCCAATGTTAAAGGAACAAACAGCTCTCATTGCTCTCCTATTTAAACACATGGCCAGTGGAGAAATCTATTTTCCCTTTTTTTCCCTCCTGAAACACATTAAGTACAGCTTGTGGTAATAGATTCCCCATGGTGTTACATTCATGTCTCTGTTGCCCCATTTTATGTCTAGTTTCCTGGAGCTCATTGGAGAAATTAAGAGTGCATCTCTCCACACTCAGATAACACACACACATCCCTTTTTATCTCATAATAATCATCTTGTTTCTATTTCCTTTCCTCCATTCCCAGGCTAAACCTAGACAAGCTCAGTTCTGTGGCAATGTTTTCACACACCTCTTCCCCGAGAGAGCTGCTGTAGCTGCAGCCGAACAACACAATTGCAGCATGCTACGTGTACTCAGATTCAGTATGTGGTTTGAGAGAAGGGAATGACCGGTTTCCAAATTTGTCTGTTTTCAAGACATTTAGAAAACCCCACTGTCAGCATCTTGAGTAAAAAAACAGGTCAAGTTTGACATCTTCAGACCATAGTAAAAGCACTTAAGACATGTTAGCTTGTTTAGATAAACATCCCCACCTCAAGCGACACAGTGGCCTGCAGTCTTCCTTGATCCATCCACAGAGCAGGAGCTATGTTTGCCAAGTCCGTAATCACGCGTTGTCTTCCAGAGGAAACACTAGCCGGGTGCCCCTGCTCGCGACTTCATGATCAGTTGCTCCCAAATCACGTTCCAGAGCCTCCTCTGAGCTACTTTTTGTTCTCCTGCCATCAAGGCTGGTGGTAGCTGTATGGGGGCCAGAAGAACCATTAGCAGTTATTGTGGTATCACCGTATGTCACGGTGAGGTCACCATCATTCAGAATAAAGTCAGAATCCTCTTCTCTAAGTTGTTCTTGATTCTGGGAAAAAAAAAAAAGAAAGAAAGAAATCTCAGTACCATGCACAGCATTTGGTGTTTGTCAAAAATAATTGAACAAAAAGATTTACCTGCCTGTCAATGCAGAAGCAACAAGGAGTTGAATCTAAGAACCTAGATTATGAGAGCAGTAACTTGGAAGCTAACATCACTGGACACAATGGAAGTACACAAGAGATTAGATGCACACACTGCTTTTCATGCGACAAATTAAAAGACAGTAGAGGAAAAGATACTTGAGACCGAGCACAGACATTTATTTTATTCTTCCAGAAAATGTCAAGTTGAATCTCTCACTAGTTAGACCTAAGTTCAGAAATAAGTCATGCAAACTGATAAGAACCCATTAGAGGTCCGAATTATTTGCATTCAAGGCTTCCTCAAGAAATCAGTGTCACAGATTAAGCCCCTTTTAACCCCCTTGCCCTCCCCTCATTTTTTCTTTCTTTTTTTTTTTTTTTTTTTTTTTTAATACCTGCTCATTCTGTTTACCTGGTACTAAACAGAGAATTTCCTTAGTTCCTAGGATCGCTCCTGAGCCATGAAAGAAAAAGATTTCTATAAACAAATGCTTGCTTTGTAATTTTCTATGTGGTTCTGCTGCTCGTTTGCTCCTGAACCCCTCCTGGGCAGCAGCTTCCCTTCAGCACAGCGCATGGCGCTGCTGCCTTGAGCTCCTGCCACATCTCCCGGCTCTGCCTGCTCGTGCCAGGGCAAGGCCCCACTGCAGAGGGAAGGCTGGCAGGCACCATCGCTACACTTGGGTTTCCCCAAAAGGCTGAGGAGCAAGGGCAAGCAGGATAGGGAACAGAGAGGCCGCAGGTCTGATACCATGTGGCAGTTCCTCACTCAGTCTTCTCTGTGTGGCCCAGGCTATGCTTACATGTCCATAAATGTGAGCAGCTCCAGAGAAAACAGGGACCTTTCTCTCAAGCACAGCCTTGTATGAGCCAAGCTCCCCTTACTTATTTCACTTCTGAGTAACACTACAAGCAGCAGGCAGCTCATTTCACATATTTCCCGAGAGCGCATGCATTAACCATGCCACGTAGCACGTGGATTAGACTCCACGCTTACAAGCAAGGAGGATGCTGGAATAAACCTCCTGGGTTTCATGCAGCATGAACAATTCCTACAAGGCAGTCAGGGAATGTATCCAAGTAGATCTCTAGAGACTTGATTGTTTTTCCCCCCAAGAATAACCCTAAAATAACCCTAAACTGGCCTCCCCAATCCCCTACGATTCTGTAGGGGCAACAGCATCATTTCAGAAATACAGGTCTGAATCTCACTATTTAAACTAACTAGAAGGATGCAGGTTTTTAGCCCAAAGCACTACCACAGACTGAGTCCTGTTTTAACATGTTCACCCTTGCCCATTCACCCTGATGGCCCTCCCAGCAGACTGTCAAACTCGGGGTTAAAATTGGTAGAGATGCCACGTTCCTAAGAACTCATGCTGAAAATGTTAGAACTGTCAGAATTTTTTTACAATTTCTGACTAAAGACAGTCTTTATCACCTCTTAAAATGATGCAAGAGGCACACACAAAGTAGATTACGCATACAAAACTGTAGTAGGCACCACTGAAACTGACACTGATAATCCTTAAGGTGGCAGAGACATGTATGACAAAACCTGTATCAGAAGGTCTTGTGTCCCCAAAATAAAAGCTTTGTGTAGTAGTTTGCATGCAAGAATGTATTATGACTTAAATCTAGTGCTCTACTTTATATTTCTCTGTTTCTCAAGTACAAGTTCATCAAGGAAAATGCAGTTTCTTCTATAAAGCTAAAGCAAATAAGAAAACAGGCAGGGGATATTACGGAACAGTTTTCTTATCCATATTGAGAGTTATGCCCTGTGAGCTTATGTGGACAGCAAAGAGAAGTTTCCTTCTTATGGGAAGGAAAGAAGAGACACCCAAAACAACTGTGAACAATAACATAAAAGACAAAAATCAAAAAAAGAACTATACAAAAATAAGGTGCTTCATCGGGAAGAACAGGTAATAAAACATATGTTTTTTCCAAATAGGAAAAATTGTTGGTGGAAGGTAGAATTGCTTTAAGTTTTCAAAATATGTGTCAAAAGGGGAAAAAATTGACCTACATTAAGTTAGGATAAATTAGAAAGTGCTGTCAAATGCTCATCTAGTGAAAGCAGTCCTAGGAAAGAAAGCAGGAGTCATGTTTTTCAACAGCCATTATAAGCTCTGTAGCCTGTCAAACTTCTGAGTTCCAACTTCGATTCTATTTGCGTGCAATTTTCCAAAATGCTCTACAGTGCTCCCAGGGGCACAGCATTAAACCTCAGCAAGAAAGAAGTGGAAACTTCTCGAGAGCAAAAATAACCACTCATACCTCAGCCTTGTGTTCTGACTCAGAACCTTACGTGTGCCCCAGGTCACCTCATGAGTTTAAGCTTAGAGGACCGTCTCATACTCAGGAGTCACTAGTAGGTGGATTTTTTAATAGCACTATATGACTTTCACACCTTCAGACTCGCTTTTGCAGCTATTAACAAAAATGTTAAAAAGCTAGAGAAAATAGCAAAATAACTGAAAACAACACACAATTACATGGGTAGTAAAGATATATACTCATATGCTTTCTTCTCCTACAGTATGTAGGTGCCATAACCATTCAGACCTGTGTCTGAATGAGATCCACTTGATTTACTGCTCCATCTTGCAGCATATAAGTGCAACCTTCTTAGGTTATCTTTTGCTGAGTCTCTACTTTTCTTTACTTTTTAATTTAAGGACTTCAGTCTTTAATCCTCTCAGACGTATCATTTAGTTTTCCTGGAAATATCTCACAAAGGCACAAGCAGAGTCTGTCCCTAAAAAGATATGGCTCTTTCAGCGGCCTCACCAGTAATGGAGAGGAAGGCAAAAAGATTGTAGCTTTTTAATTTGTAATAAAATGGCCCACTCATTACGTTGAAGTTATCTAGGCCAGCCGTGTAAAGAAAGGCTAAGCGTTTGCAGAGTCGGGAAAGCTTGGAAAGAAATTAAAAAACAAACAACAAGATAAAAACCCACCCACAGGAGAATCTTAAAATATTCTCCAAGTCCTAATGCAGCAACAGGCCAAAGTAGGAACAAGAGGAGAGAACACGGTGTCAACGTTTTATATTACACACCTTAAAGGAAAAACATGCCGCCTTGCAAATATTTTTACTATAAGCAATGAATTATGCAGTGATAAGGTTAACACCCCAAAGATGCTGGTGGTGAATAAGTCACAGAATGGACACAACTAAACAATAAATTTTCACAAATGGTATCAGCTACTGATGAAGAAATGATGAGAAAAAAAAGTCCAGCCATGATAGTAAATAAAAGCCAAAGCTTGCATGTTCTTTCTGTTTACGTCCTCACCATAGATAACCACATGGGCAACACACATAAGGAGATTAATTGGTCTGATGGATGCCTTCCAGGCTAGCTCTATTATAAGATCTCCAATGGTATTGCAGAGATGGGAACAAGCCAGTTTCTTGCATTATTAATAACTCTAAATAGACAGAGAAAGTTTTCTTTTTTTTATTTTACTTTCAGAAAAAGTAACGTTCTAATAATTTCAGAAAGAAATGTAAGGAAGTATTTCAAAGTTGCCTGTGGAACTTTTAACTAGTAGGAAAAGATTAATAGAAGCCTGGTGCAAGCCTACTTGTAGATTTGCAAGTAACTTATAGACAAGAGTAGATGTGTGTCAGGATGTTGACAAGAGTATTAGATGAATGAAGCATTAGTTATTGCAAGACATGGCTGTAAAGGCACCACAATGACCGAGGTAACAGATACTTGATTAGCAGTTTCTGAAATGCAATCTCAAATTTTGCTGTGGGAACGGTCAAAGGAAATTCTACCAGATTTCCTTCTGGCATGGGTACAAGCACATTGGTGTCTTCTCCAAAGAACATCTAAACACAACCTCAGCAGTAAAGGAAAAATCTTGCCCGAAATCGCTGAAAGAGGCCAGACTACTTTGAAGTGATTCATTAAGAACCTGTTTACTGATTAGGCCTGTCATTTCCCAAGAGCCTTGAATGCTGTTATTCATGTACTACTAGAAAATTAAGAGAATGTTTTTGATTTCTATTAGCAAAAGCTGTTGTCTCAGGGAAGAGCATCTTAAGTTTTTTCTGCCTTAGGACAAACCAGCACTTACAATATGTAAATTGTACCCCTTCTTCAAAAACAACCCCTCTGCCCTACTCCAAAAAAAGCAACAACAAAAAAGGTAAAATCCCCACAAGTATTTAATCAGTTACTTACATCATAAACCTGAGGACTCGTCAGACAGCGAGCTACCAGACCACACCAGCTCGGCAGAGTTGTGGTTAATGGAGGGCCGCTGTGAGTGAGAATTGGCTTTAAATAACTTTTAGTAGTTAAGGAAAACAAACCAGTGCTTGGAAATCATGGTTTAAAATAAAAAGACAATTAAGCATAAACTGTTCAGTAATTGCATGTAAACCAAATGTAGATTTTTCAAATGTATTTGTAAACAATACAAATTTGTAAACAAATGGGGAGCATCCTCTGTAAACACTTTTCCCTTGATCCTGTTTATTCACATGTTTTCTGCATGGACAGCTAGCTCCCTCCCTTTCTAAAGGTTCATATAGTTGCAGGGTCTCTGCCTTCTGGGCTCCCTAGAACCAACGGGAGCATGCAGGAGTAATAATGTCCATCTATTTTGTAGATGCGATCATGGCATCGAGACCCCAAACCAGAGGTAACAAGATGGCATGATTATGTGGCTCAAACAGTGAAATAAAGAAATGCCATCCATCCAAGGTCCTCAGAGCTGTACATACTATCTGTCCACTACTATCTGGGTGGGAGTCACACTGATCCCACCATAGATCCCTGGGGAATTAAGTGTAATTAAGGGAAAATCAAGATGTAATTTTCCTTTAGCATTTTCTCTGCTCACTACACCTGCTTGGGACTGTAGTTGAGCTCGTGTCAGCTGAGAGGAGCATCAACTATATCAGCTACTCCTCTTTCTACTCCCCTTTTTACACGGCACATTCTCTTTGTAAAGACAGGAAAAGGGGATGTCTCAGCTTCCTTCTTTAAAAAGGCAGTCAGCCATAGCCTGGTACTTCTCTGCTCTCCAGAAACAATTGAGGATCAAGTACTGAAACTTATCTGAATTTCTGCAATATGAGTGACTTACCCTGGTCACAATACGAGATTTCTCATTTTCTGTTAAGTGAACACAAGCAATTGAGGAGGGGCTCATGTGCAATACCTTGATTAAAAATACACTAAGTAGGAAAAACAAAAGCAAACACACTCAGCAAAAAGTACAGCTATACAAAATAGCACAGAAGCTTAAGCAAGGCTATCTAAATAGCACAACAAAAGCTGCTGAAAGGCAGCTATACAGCATTATATACACTGTAAGCATCCATGGCCTCAACACCTATAGGAACTTCTGGATATACTGAAGAGATTGTGATGGATCATAGGTATGTCTTTTAGGTCTAAAACCTCCCATATCTTTGATGGGATGCTCTAAAGAGAGCTTCATCACAAAAACAGAGGGCTCTTCTAACCAAGAAGCTGAGAATTAAGACATGCACAATGAACTGGGAAACCAGATGCTCTGAGCTTCTGCAAAAATGAGAACAGATGAGTAGAACAGATCAGAGAATTCAAAATAGTTCATTGGCTGCTGCCTCACTGTTCAGCAAAGAGCTTCAGCCCACAGAATTGCCTGTCTCTTGTTCTCTGGCACATGTGACATAGCATGTACCTTGAAGAAAGGAAAAGTCTGTCCTCCAAGCCCACAAGTTCAAGTTGTGGTTCTGTGCACTACACCCGTCAGACAATATCTGATCTTTATCACACATGACTGTCTTGAGTGCTTAAGGCTGCAACCAGGTACATGGCTTGCCAAAGAAACCTGAGCATTTGATGTCTTGAAACTAAGTTGTGTTTTCAAAAGGATACTTATGGTCAAAGCTATACCACAGCCTGAAGAGCCAAGCACTTTCCTGCTTCGTCCTGTTCCTTCTTTCAGAATCTGGGCCATCCTAAAAATAAAACAAAAACATATTCCATTATTTCAGATTAAAAAAATGAAATCAGACATTCAAGACATTCACACTGTTATGTCCTATTCAAAAAAGCTAAATGATGTAACTACTGTATTTTGACTGTAGGAGGTGAATTTACCAAGAAGGTGAATTTCCCTAGAAAAGTCAAAAATGACTGGCAGGGAACATGTAAGCCCCTCTTCACCATCCTTAAGTTACATTAAGGAGCCTCCTGTCACCAAGTTCCTTTGGGCCTAACTTATCACTGTGGGTATAGCCACTGCATTAACAGCCATAGAAAGAAAACTAAAACTAGAACTGCCCCTCCTAGATGTTTCACCTCCCAAATAAATGAATTGGTTCCCACTCATTACTCCATTGATTTCCTTAGCTCTAAGTCTCTTTGATATTCTTATTTTCTTGAAAAACATGCAAATTCTTCATTCCTGTTAAGTATTTTATCAGGTTTGTGAGAGTTTAACACAGAGAAAACACGCTTAATGGGGAGAAAAAAAATCACGACTGAGAAAGGTTATGCAAGTTTTGTAAGTGCTACATCAAGCCAGCTCTCAGAAGCGCTAACAATGTTAAATATAATCCTTTTAATAGCTGTGCTGCAAGTCATCACACCAGCTGGTCTGCAGCTGTGTTTGTTTTTACTTTTTGTTACTGTTTTTCTTATTTGACTAGAGGCCAGAGATAAACTCAGGAAAACAGACAAAGTGAGAACGCCTAGTATGAAATCATCTTTCAAAGCACTATGAAGGAAAAAAAACACAGAATTGCCTTGTGTCCTGTGGTAAAAAAGCCACGACCTACCAAGAGTTAAAGCTTAATAAATATTCGCTCCAACCCCTAAAGTATGTTTTCTCTGTGACTTTCTGCTGATCTTGGCTTTGTGAAAGGGAGAGGTATCCAAAGGAAATGGACTGATGGACTCCATTAGGCATGCAACACACAGCTAAAGAGGAAAAGAAATGCTTAAGTGCTCTATGTTTACATGGAAAAGAACAATCAGGCTATTTCTACTCAAACATTGGATGAGAACAGAAGACTCTTGTTCTGTCTGTAGCTATTTCCTGCTAAAAGCAGTTCTTCAGACAGACTGACTCAGTCTGAGCGAGCTGAAGCTCTATCTTACTGCAATAACCACTGTGTAACCTGGGCTTCAGGCCACATCTGTAGCCTTCTGCAGCAGGAGGTTTGAGTTTTGATGCCCAGCATTCTGGTGGCTTCCAGATACAAAGCTAAGTTCATTGCTTTTGGTACTCAAACTCACCACTTCAAAACCTACATTGTGGGCTGCACCAGATTTCTACAAAGCCCTAGCTAAGAAGGAGAGAAAAAAAAAAAAGGCAGCAGGGAGGGACACAGTACAAACAAGAAAGTTGATTCCAAGTACAAGTTTCACACGCATTTATCCTCTTGGTTAAAACCATTTGCATTTCCTGCCATTCAACTGCATTTTCCTCTGACAGGTGCTTGGGTGACTGAGGGGAATGTCCTTGCGCAGAGGAAGCTCCCACTTGAGCCTCAGGAAACTCTTTCTTACCAAAGATTTCACTCCTGCAAATTCACTCAATTTACACAAGGGGAACCTGAAATTTATAGGCTGAACAATATTCTTGTTGTCTTAGTTTACCAATAAATGTATGTGTAAACCAACTCAGCATCTCCTTCCAGGGAAAAAGGAGATGGGGGGGAGAGAAACTTAGCCCTGCACTTTTTTACCCACTGTGTCAGTGTGACAAGCCATCTGCCTCACTAGTCACTTCCTTCCAGCACAGCCTTCCTGCCCTGCCTCTTCCTCAGAAGATGTGCTGAGACGGGGATTTTTCAGGACTGGCTATGAATGAAGCTCTACACGTTACAGCCAAGAAGCAGCATGGCTGAAGCAACAGCCACACTTTACTAGTTTCAGTGCTGTATTTGCATAGGAGGCAGCATTTAGGACACTGGATCAGCAACGTAGCTCACAAAAGGCACCATTCCCTCTACCCTCATCAACTATGAGGTAAAGTCAGACAAAAACCAGGGTTTTTATAGTTGTGGGTTTTTTTCGTTTGTTTGGTTGGGTTTTTCCCCCTCTTGGGAGCTGAATTTAATTTCCAGATTGACTGGGGATTTAGTTTAACAATGACAAAATCAAGCAAAGAGGATTTTTTTTTAATGGAAGATTGATTAGTGTAAAGGACCCAGAATTAAGGACACATAGGCACTCCCAGCATAGTGGAAGAAAAAAGGCAACTCTTGGATTGCTCTTGATGCCTAGAAAGCTGAAAGATCCATAGCTACACCAGGCTGAAGGTGAAATGATTTTCTGATGTTGTTTTTGTCTTATAAAGGTGGCAGGTGGTAGACACAAAATCTACTAGGGTTGTGATCCAGTATACAGTAGCTGATAACAGATTAGTAAACTTAATCCTTGGTTCTAAGCAAGTCCAAAGGGCAGAATTGGGTCTCCATTGTTGAGCAGAAGCCAAGAGCATTATCTCCATGTGCCAGTGCTGGGGACGTCTGCTCATGCTGCAGAACAGCTAAAGCAGGTGTGTGCAGGCAGGGCAGAGAGGAGAGCACCACGTTAGGTGGAGTGAATTAGATCTGAGAAGACTTTTAGAGCAGATTTTTGTTTAGGATACACACACACACACACACACACACACACACACACACACACAAAATCTGAAGACAGGGTTTAGAGAGACAAACCGCACCACAATCCTCAACACCACCAAATGTTTTCGGTGGGCATTACTTATTACGATGTAAACCCCACTACTGACTTTCCAGGTAGGGGAGAAAGTTTTCATCTATGCACGCAACTTCTGTAGCTTTTTCATCTTAGTTGCAACATAAGAACAGCCTAATAAAGAAGTTATGCAGTTACTTACTCCTTGTAAGACTTGAAAGCTGTCATTAGTAGGTGGAGGATCCTGATCTGGGTCAACTCCAACTCTACAGAAACATTAGGAAAACAAAGCAAGAGGTGTTACTGAGAGTTGCAAATGTTAAGTTCAGCCCAATGCATTTTTAAAGCACCTTAATCACCCAGCAAAGCTGCATACAGAGAAGTTAAAAGAATAGTTTCAGGAAGAGCTGTCCATTATTCCACTGTGGTTACACAGCTATAAGAAAAATGTTTTTCACTCAAGCAGCAACGACCTATAGGTAACAGAGGTCATAACTCCAGTTCAGCATCAATTTTAACTGCTTACCTTGATGCTAATTCCTTTAGGGCACTGACAAATGCTATTTTTTGGTCTAAAGAGGTGAACTGTGGGTTGACATCCTCTTCAGTGGAGAATATCCCTCATGTTCAGTAGCAGGAAATCAAAGACTAAGGATATGTCCAGCTTAGAGATTTGACATGGCAAATCACTTTGCTGCTAGATAGGCCTGAAAATTGCTCAAATATACTACATATATATACACACACACACATGCACACCATTATTTCTAAAGGCACTGACAGGGTGAAGTATCAGTATACCTCATAAATATTAATGATATTAATTTGCTGCAAGTTTATTCATCTAATACCAAATAGGATTTTTCAAGTGGTCAGGGAGCACATCCACAAGTGGCCTGTCTAGTCCACTGCCACCTTGAGAGTGACCAGATGATGTGTGTAACAAGACCACAGAATAGCTGTAGGGTCTATGTTTTTGCATATTTAGTGGTCATCTTATTACTGTACTGTGATTTCAGGCAGTGTTTCTGTCTAAAACATTTCAACCTGATCCTTGGCAGTTATATTCAGGTTCTTCCAATTAAAAAAGGCAGACTTGCCTTAGTTCTTTCTCAAATCCTACTCGTGTCTCAGTCTTTGCACTCTCCTGTGGAACTCAGCCCTCCAGCTTCTCAATGTTAAGTATTTCCACGGGCACATGCTGAGTTTCAGTCCTACCGTGTTGCATAATGACAGCATGAAAATGCATCAAATGATGAGAACAGGTTGTTTGAAACAGTTGCTTGTTCATTTTCCCTCTTTTAAGGAATGGAACTGGTTTAAAGTAATTTCTTCATTACCTGGTTTTATGCTGGCTCTTTCTAGTTATACTGTTTCTGCAATGTCATTTCTGAGACAGTTATCAGAAGACAGCACATTGCAGGCAAGCCCATATCATCTGGGTCTTCAGGGGACACAAGCTTGCACAAGACAAGCTGCAATTCACACATTATTCACCTTCAGACACAGAAGACTATATTGAAAAAAAAAATGAGAGAAGCCACCATTAAATAACTTATAGGCAGCATCTTCTAACAGGAAGAAAGAAAATTGGGCACTGAACTAGGTTTAAGTTATCCTTGTGGCCTAATGGCCAGCCCAAGGCCTCACGTGACAACATAATACAGAGGGAACCCGGGAAGCCACCCTTGGACAGCCAGCCTGCAGAAACATTGCACTGAGCTAGTGCTGCAAAGCCCTCTGCTTCCCTGCTCCAGGCCAAGCCTCTTTTCTCTCCTCATCCCTTCTCTCCCGTCACAGCAAAACCCCCCACATAGTGCAGCATCTTAGACCTTCAACCCATTGGCCTGTAAATCCGTTGGCACAGGGCAGTTTCAAGACTAACAAGCTCTGCAAGCTAAGGGAACACTGGATGGACATGGTGGGTACCACATTTTAATGCACTGAGCTACACATTTCATTTCAAAAAGTAAAATAAAAAAAAGTAAATAATTCAGAATTTCTCTGCTTTTTCCTGACTTACAGTTGTGAATTGCATCTTAAGATCTTAACTGTCCTTGGAGTAGGAGGAGAATCAGGGCTTTTAAGAGGACCAAACCAGACTGACCACACTGCTCGGCGAGAACCCAGGGTGAATCATGGAGCAAGTGCTTGAGTTCACTCACTTCCTGAAGAGGCAAAAGGAACCTTTCGACATCAAGGGCTTCAGCTTTCAGCCAAACTTTTCTGTTACTACAGAAGACCCTTTCAATATTTAAATGAGTACACAGACACAGCCTACTTTAATGCTTTCAAAGTTATTCTTCAGGGGAACTCACATTTTAAGCATTCCTAATGAAATCTCTCTCCTCCCTTTCATTTTTTGTTAAGTTCATGTTTCAAACTATACGCCAGTTCATAGAATAACACACATTAAAAAAAAACAGTACTCTTGAATTCCCAGGATTACTGTTGGTATCTGTTATTCTTTAGATTTGCTTGCACAGGAAAACATTTATTTTTCCTAGCAAGTCTGTCTTTTTTAATGCTTCAGTGTGTATATACATAGGTCACATGAAAAGAATTTTGTTTTAGCAGACTCCCACCCTTCCAGTTTCTACGAAAGTTTCATTTTAATCATGAAAGTTCACTTTTTGTTTTGTTAAGATGAAGAGTTTCAATACAAGAATATATTTGATGCAATCCAAGAGTGTCTCCTCACCTTCTTTTGCAAGGAAGTGATGCACAGAAAACATTAAGCTACTTCACCCTACTTTAATGACTTCCCTCACTGAAAGCACAAGGAAAGTTTTCGGATGTATGGACAGTCTCCAACACTTTTTTTTTTTTTTAATTTAAATACTATTTAAATAAAACCGATGTTGGCTTTTACAGCATGTTTAAGTTATGGTAAGCTTTTAAGTGCAACTACTTGGGGACGTGAGAATTTTTTTTAACAGTAAGAGGGGGAAAAAAAATCAGTTGGTACTGAATGGGTTTGCACACATTCTCTCTCAAAGACAAGACTCAGAGAGCAAAACCTCAGTGACCATAACTGACCCCATAACCACAACTTCAATGATCATTTTGGAGTTTCCCTCGAACAGCCTCCCAGACAGGCAAGGGAGCAAACAAGTTCAGGTTGCAATCAGTGTTTTGCTGAAGAGGCTGCGGGACAGCCAGTGCCAGGGCTGTGCAGATGCCAGCAGGCAGCTCGGCTGGCCCGTCTGCTCTTTCCGAAAACCTGCAGCAATTGCATGGAGATTTCTGGAAGGATTCAACCAAGTGTACCTTGGAAAAAAAAGTCTGTCAGATGAAAAGCATACTAAAAATATTATTCTATCACTTCAGTACAGCTATTGTGCTGTAAATACTGGTATTTAGTATATACAGTTTTGTCATTATTTATTCCTGCACTGGGAAGTTTACTGTAATTTGTAGACAAGGATCTTCCACTGTAAAAATTAAGTAAAATTTCAGTATAGTTCTCCACTCCTTCATAATAAGCTTTTTTGTTGATGTTGTTTTGGTTAAGGACATAAACAGCTTTTCAGGTTTTAATAGCCCTGCAATGGCAAAGGGAGTAGGCTCCTAGCGCTAGAATCAAAGCATAAGGTTGCTGGTCATATTTCTCACACTCTTAGAACAAGCTGCTTCAATGCTAACCTCTGCAGTCCTCGCAATTTAAGCAGCTTCCAGGTAGCGCTGCAGTGTGATAGGACACATGAAAACTTTACCAGTGCCCCCGCCCGCCCAAGAAGTTACATGTACACACGCATACAAACATCCACTACCCTATAGCTGCCAGTTGTCTATCAATTCTAGACCATTCCCCAGAGGAGAAGGGGAATCTCAATCATCTCCAGTCTTACTAGCATTTCCTATGGGGCAATCTGACAACTCTTGCTTTTTAAAATACCTAAAAAGGTATTTTAAAAAATATCTTTTTTAAGGTATTTAAAAAATAAAACCTGAAAAGGCTGGACTATATCATCTCTGGAAGTCCAACCTGAATGATTAGGGGAAGTAATCCCAAGGAATCCCAAGAATATCTATGTAATCTGGGATTATAAAATTACATCCATGATTTCTCAATTTTCAAGTCCTCTCTGACCAAAGACAATGGTCTCAATGCATAAATAATCCAGACCCAGGAATTAACGGTGTTTTCTAAAACTAAGGACTTGATGTGTGATCCACACCCTCCCAGTTTACAAGATGGACTTGAACTTGAGGAATATCCCTGGCACTCTGCAAAAAAAGAGCAGCTGCAACAGCATTCCAGAGCCCCGAGGAGAGAACACACGCTTAGGGTTACAGAGATGAAGAAAGCCAAGCACCAGGTTAAAGTGGGGTCAAGGGGAGCGCGGTGTCACCTGAAATACAGCCAGCGGCTTTCATTCATCTCTTCCACCGATGCAACGTGGTCACCGACTCTGGCACAGTACAAGAACGGAATGCAAATAATAAAATGCTCATGAGATGATAGCTCCACAGAGCTGCCTAACCAGAAAAACAAAAAAAACCCGAGCCCCCTACCCAACCGAGAAAAGGCAAAACATACAAGAATTAGAATGGCAGAATAATGAAAACTGACAAAAAAAATCATAGAAGTTAACTTGATTCACATCTCTGGTAATATTTTTCATTTACTCAGCTGAGAAAACACCTGCATTTAGGATACGATACTCACTCTCCCTCCACTCCACAAAATTAAATTCAGCAGCTTTCTGGAGAGCTACTACATGGAGATATGGACAATCTAAGACACCATTTCTACCCCTTGAGACTTGCATGTATTCTAAAAGAGAAAGAAAACAATTGAAGTCCAAAGAAACTATGCATGCACGAGAGAAGGCATCAACACAGCCTTCTGTGTTGGAAGGAGCAGTCAAACACAACTGGTAAGTACATACATAAACTAAGGCATTTATGTAGCCACTAACAATTTTCAACATAATTAACCTTCAGTCACAGTAGACTGTTTTTACTCCTTGCTTCATCTTTTCCATCATATTCAAAGAAAACCCCAAGTGAAGGTACATTTGGTTTCTAATACTTGCAATGTAAACTCTTTACAAATTGTTCCCCTCCACAGACCTTTTCACAAAGGCATACGACATTAATTATATATTGCTTATGTTAATATCAAGGCATAGATTATTGGGGATAATTAATCACTTGGTGTCCACTCTAAGAAATCCTCAGAGGCCCCACTTTTCAAAGAGCAGGGATTTGCATCCTCCTTGAAGACTCACTTCATGAATAGCCAAAGACTTAAGACCATAAGTTTGCAGGACCAAGACCATGCACCAGTGCAATCCTTGAAGACAGGCAAATGCTAGACTTTGGATGGATTTGTTTTCAAACCTTATTTCACCAGCTCTTTCCCATGCCACATTACAAGTCTGAGCACTCAGCTTCAGATAAGGCCAGCCCTGCAAATCTGACAAAAGCTAAAAATTAAAAGCTGCCTAATAACTTCCCTTCTAAGTCTCCTTCCTTAATGCTGTATTTGTGCCAAGCTAATACACTGACGGTTCCCAGATGTCTATACTGAGAGCTGCATTTCTGGCAAGTTTCAGCTGTTTACAAAGAGTTTAACTATTTCTTGAAAGATGGCTGTGAAAGAAGAAAATTCCCAGCCCTATGTTAAAAAGCAAAAACCAAACAAACCCCCAAACCTCAATGACTGAAAAAGCTCCACAACTAAGAAGAGTTACTTAAGGATGGTTTTAGGGTGCCTTTAATTGACCTAAGCAAACCTCAGATAAGGGCTTCCAAAGTTGCGTGCTGAGGCTTGTCAGACCCTGCCAGTTCCACCCTTATCTCCCATTTGCTCCAGACAGATCTCACTCCAGCTCCTATGAGGCTGGACAGGACCTGCCCTACACACGCTCTCTCCCCGCAGGGAATTGCCATGGGCCAGAGAGCAAGAGCAGAGATAAGGAAACACCTCCTGTGCTCTCTTCCAAACACTGCAAAGGAGGAAACAGTCCTTTGCCTACCAAGGGAGAAATAAAAAAAATAAACTGAAAAGGTCAGCCCAGTAAAGCTGCATTGAGCCACCAAAACAGAGATTCACAACTGGTGAATGGAGATGAGAGGCAGGAAAATGGCAAAAACTGGACACGGCCAGATGGTTGGGACAAGCAGTGTATGAAGAGGGATGGCACAGGGAAAGGGATGACAATTGCCTCGTGTGCCTGCCTTGAAGAAACAGCATGAAGTGGCTACAGACGATAAAAGCCAGAGAATCTATTTGCTCTATCTGGTAG
Source organism: Crypturellus undulatus (assembly GCA_013389825.1). NCBI lineage: Eukaryota > Metazoa > Chordata > Aves > Tinamiformes > Tinamidae > Crypturellus > Crypturellus undulatus. The sequence goes on along the minus strand of VWPW01006205.1, from coordinate 869,545 downwards.
AGAAACAGAAACAACAGGCTGCAAAGCAGGAAGCAGCCTCTCATCAAACATCTTTTCCCTCGAAGACCCTAAACAAAACACAAGGATCTAGGCCAGTATTGACAGTGGCCGCCGGGCATCGCAGTGCGGTGTAGCGCAGTACTCAGGACATGCACAGTTTATTCAACAACTAACAGCCAGAATGGGGCCCAGCCTGAGACTGCCAGCAGTCACTGGGGCTGCTGCTAAAGCTATGTGAACTGACTTCCCCTGCTTCCCCTGTGAGAGTCCCTGGGTGTCCAAAGTATAATTTTTTTAATTAAAAAAAAAAAAGGAAGAAATGAAATGTGCAGCCTTCTACTTTTCTTGGAGAAAGACACCCAAAAATACCTTAAATAGAAAGATATGTATATATATCATGTATGCATATGCTCCTGCATAAGACTTAGGAAGAGGTTGTTAAGTATAACTGAAATTACTTAATTATAATAGCAGCTCCTCATTTGAAGCAGCTTGGGAAAAAGAGGAAGGCTATAATGCACAGCTTGCTTCATTCAGCATGAAAGGAACCAGTGCCAAGAGGGGTCAACCATCCCTAATGAGAAACGACTAAACACTATTTTGCAGTACAAACGCTGGGCGTTCCCTTCTTTCCAGCAATATAATGAAATAAGTAAATAAATAAGTTACTTTTCAGAAAAGGGGAGCTTTGCTAGTGCTTTTAAGGGCTCTGTAGTTGCTGAAACTTAAAACTTTAAGCAGGAAGCTGTTTCTCAGTTTTAGTCACAAATAAATAAATAAATAAATAAATAAGAGGAGACTGCAGTTTTCAGCTTTCACTTTAGTGTCCGTGACATGCTTTATTTTCTAAGAAAAAGCAAATTCAGTGGCAGAAAACCGTAACTCTTTACCATTCAGATATTATGTTTGCCATTCAGATATTGAATATGTCTCACTGATAGCCAAGAAAAAAAAAAAATCAAACAAACAACATAACGGGTTTAACCCTAGCTTTGGCGTTAAGTTTTAGGCTTGCTTGATATCAAGTGCTTCAATCCAAAACGCATAAGGATTCCAGCATTTCTGCTTGCATTTCACTGCCATGATCTCACTTCTCCACCCAGTTATGCAATGAGCTCAGGTCTCCACTCCCAACTGCGGACCCTCTGCCTGGCTACCCATTCGTACCTGACGGCCGCATAATGGTCATGTACCCAATTATGGAACGCACTGCTCCCAATATCCAAGAAAAGACAGATCTGGACAAGAGCAAAGAGCTGCGCATTTTTATCTGTCTTTTTCCATATGCTCCTTTTTTTACTTAGGCCAAACTTAGCTTTCATGTTAGCTTCTCCTTCCTTGACCTACTTTTCTGGTTTTAAGTATATTTCACATTGCTGGAGAAAATAGATCCCCAAAGTTTGTTTGTTTGTTTGTGTTTTAAATAATGACCATAACAAGGTCCCAAGGAAGGAGCCTGGCCCATTGTGAGGTGCCACCCATGGAAGGGGCCCCCAGGAAGCCCACAGCAGTCCCACAGGAGAGCAGCACCCGTGGGGCTGCAGTGTCTCCAGCGCCTCGGCTCTGCTGAGCAGCCAATGCACAAGCTAAATCACCCTCCAGCCCTCACCTAGCCTCTGCACAAGAGCAGCCACTCCAAGAGCACTTTGCTTTCCAAGGCTGAAGTCAACCAGGGCAGAGGAAACCACTGTGAGTTTCACACGGAAGCTGGATACAGCATGACTCCCAACATTTAAGTCTAGCACAAAAGTGGCACTAGCTTCTCATCTCCTTTCATTTACTTAAGCTAGAAAGCAAACTAGAGATAAACATATTTTGATCTCTTTCCTGATGAACAACCAGGTGTGTGAGCACAAGTTATCCCCAGACTCCTGCAAGCTAATCTAGCAAGTGGGTGCCAGGGGCTCCAGCAGCCTCTGCACCAGGATGTCAGGGGCAGGCAACACTAAGCCCTGCTGCTGAGTGAGGCCTTGGGACTTCAGCTCCCTCTGGCTCTTGCACTGGCTGAAGGGGATGGAAGGGACAGCACAGTGCTGATTTTTTAGATTAGGTCTAAGCTTGGAAAGGCCTTGCTTCCCTGCAAAGAGGGTTGTAGCCCAATGGCTGACACAGAGTGGACCAGCCCTGTAGTTCTCTATCAGCAGCGCATGGCTGCCACCTCCTGGCACGAATCTCACTTCACATCGGCCTCAAGAAAAAGCGCAGCCTCAGCAATTAACGGAGCAAGGTCCATCAGGGCAGCTGGAGACAGTGCCATGAGGTTCCCTGTAACAATTTCAGCGTGGAATTCCCTTGCTTGCGAGATAGCTTTCCCTGAATGTGCAAGTCAACTGTTGCTTTTCTGTTAGCCACAACAAACAAATGACATTTAGACAAGGGCAAGTATATCTCAAAAATAAGTAACTCGCATTTCAGCCAACTGCCTTCTGGCAGCTACTCCAAGAATGGGAGCACAGTACTGGACCGTGTTCCAAACTGTTCTCTCTCACTGCCCAAATCAATTCCTGCAAGCAGAACTTACCCAAAGGGTAAGCCTGTAAGGAGCATGGGTTACCCCTGCAGGCGGGAGGGACAAACCACAGCCACACTCCAAAGTCTCATTATGGAGACAGACTGTTTGGAGTAGTAACGGCACCTTCTTGGATGCCTTTGCAAGGTGTTTCCTGAGCTAGAGCACAACAAAAGCTCTCACTGTCACCACACATGCACAGCCCATTCTCAATTTGTAGGAAGTTCCAGTAGGCCTGCAAAATGGGTAATGTTTCTGGTCATCTCAAAACAAGATCCTTGTGGCACGAATCTGGGCCACATTCTAGCAGTCAGTCCTGTCACTCTGCTGACAGTTGAAGGAAGAACATAGGGCAGAGGTGGCGGCCGACTGCTCTCGGGGGCTCCCTTCTGACACATGAGGCAAACTGAACTCTCTCTTGCTTCATGTAACCATTCACTTGATGACAAGCTGGGAAATACCCACCAATGCTCCCTCAACAAAAATGTTACAGGAAGAAAGGCAGAAATCCCAGGATAGCAACATTTATGATGAACTCTCTTCTGAGTCTGCTTTGTTACCCTGACAGCAGGAAGCTTCAGAAGATGCTTTGAAATATACTGGATTCCAAGGGAGGCAACAGATAGTTTCATGCCAGCTAATGCCAAGGCTGCAGGCAGATCTTAGCACGCACCACTCAATCACTTTTGCCATGAGATTTCAAAAAATGTTCCCGCCTGCACCCTGCTTGCCAAACCTCTGCGCCTGCTCTCTTGCGTCTCTCATGCAGTCCGTGCACCCTGCTGGGTAAGCAGACCCTGGGCCTGCCTGGCTTGCTGAGGTGTGTTAGTGCAGTTCTTCTCTCATACCACTACTGGCCAGAAAGCCACTCTGCTGCCAAAGATGTCTAATGGAGAGGTAATGTGGTATCTATTCCAAGTATCTTCCTAAAGTCACTTCAGAGTTTTTGCATGGCAACAGAAGGTTGGGCTTAGGAATATCATTACCACGTTGTACCTTATGACTCTTAATGACATAGCTGCACTGGAACCGTTTTGCTGCTGACATACTGATGGGTGGTTGCATAATCTCCTTAGCAATACGAGATTGTGACTAAATGCAAGTGGTGCCTCTGCCTGATGTACCAGCCAAACATCTGCAACTTGCATTGAAGGGCAGAAACAGATTGGTTCAGCACACAGACACACACAGATTCCATCAAACAAAGTCAGGATTTTCTAAGAGCACACGCAATATTTGCTGTGATGGAGTCAAGCTGTTGTCATGACTGCTGCAGTAATGCCCATTTCAGGCTGCAGGCACGTGCCAAAGGTTGCAGTCGATGCTGTCTTCTTGGCACAGAGCAGTCCAACTCTAAATGGATTTCGTTTTGACAAGATGTCAGTCAGTTACAGTGACATTTCAGAGTTTTTAGTAAGCTCATCGCAGCACACAGCTCCAAGACTTGCTGCTGACATTGTCAGACCAGGTACAGCCTGACTTCAGCAAGGGTTCCCAAGCGTTTCTGGGAATTCTAACTATCCTATTTTCCACCTAGAAAGCACCTGTAACCTCCTGCCAAGTAGTTCACTTGGTTTTTGAAAGCACCAATAATCATTAAGAACTATCAATTCTTCTTAAAACTGAGACTGATTATACAATTTAAGATTTTTCCCTACCCTGCTATGAGACAGTGGGAGACAAATTCTGCTGAGCACAACTAGAATGTAATACAAAGTAGGCTTTTATGTGCCTAAGAGCATTCATAACTTACACATGTAAAATACACTGGAGGGTTTGGTACAGCGTGCTTTGTTTTAATTCTGCTATTTACTCTGTCTCCCTGATGGCTAAAACCATGGCATAATGGAAAAATATGTGCTCTTTAACAACAGACTGATTCAAAATTCTCCAGTAGTTTGTAGGTAAGTAGCCTCAACCATGCATATGTTTACAGCCCTAAAGTATCCAAGCATTAGCCAGAATTTACACAGGAAACAGTTATAATCACACTGCTTAACATTTCCCCAGGTCCCAAGACCAGGACCCCAATTATCCCAGTTGCTTAGATGATGTCAAATCTATTTTGGATGCTTGTTCAAGTATATCCAGTTTAGTACCACCCATTAAAGACTTCTGCTAACTTGGAAAATGGAGCAGAAGCATTATAAACAGAGCATAACCAGAAGCCAGAAAACAGGGAAATGTCTTAACATAATAGGAAAAGAAGCTGGATATGAGGCTGGATAGGCTAATTCTATCTTTTCAATACAGGGGCTGTTGCATCAGGCAATGCTATTCCCTGTCCTGCTGTGCTGACAAAGACCTAGATCCCTACTTACACAGCACTAGAGAACTTCAGACTGAATCCCAGCAGTATCCAGCGTGATTTCTACTTCAGCTTGCACTTCCTCCTTCCTGTACCTAACAGTGTTCCGAATATCTGGAACGCCTCTAAGCAATCATCAAACAAGCTTTGCAGGATTATTGCTGCCTAGCACAACTGCCGTTTGAGAAGGAGTTTTCTGGACACTGACCTGATGTTCAGCCAGGAGAGCATTGGGGTTGTGCCTCCCCCCACAATCCAGACTGTGAAAAAGACGATAAGGAGAGTTGTCGAGAACATCATCTGATGTGAGTAAGTAGCAGTATCTCGGATGGCCAGAGCAAATGCCATGGCTCCCCGGAGACCTGTGCAAGAGAAAGAAATAGGAGAGCTTCAGAAGTGCATCCGAGCCTCATCATAACACAGCATCTCTCCTTGCTCCCTTTCTGGACAAACGGACGCAGAGTGGTGGTGGAAAGCACGGGGCTCAGGTTGTTTCACAGAAGTTCAGTTAGGAGGTTTACCTGCTGCTTCCAGATTGTTCTCCCATAGCTCATGGAAGCTGCCACCAAGTATCTACTACCCAAAACACTTCAGATATAAAAACAAGGTTTCCACACTGCCCTGATATTTTTACTGTAACTTTCCAAATTTGCAAACACTACAAAAAGGCAGGAACTAATGCAGACACCAAGTTTTAGATAACAGCAAAATGTGTTTTGGAAATCAAAAGCTCCCCGAACTTAAATGAAAATGCAAACCATCAGATTTACAAGCTATCAGATGCAAAAGGTTTCTTGGTAACACCACACTCAGAGGCAGAATATACTCTCTCTGGCTTACAAAACTCTAGCAGCAAGGGCATTGATATACTTCTGCAGTAGGGAAAGAAGATGCACAAGCACATAGATACGCACTCCATGATTTACTTGAAATGACAGAAAGTTTAAGAGTTATCTGTGTGACAGAAATAGTAAATAACTTCTTAGTCAAATACCTTGTTTTCTCCAACTCAGGAGAAGACATTCAAACATGTCTAGATTATCTTGGCAGATATCTGTTTCTACACAAAACACGTATCATCTCACTTAGAAATAAGCTTTCTAGAAGAGATGTATCCCAAATCCCCCATCCCCTTTGAAATGCTCAGCCTTTCGAATGAAAATATTCTGTTCACAGCTTGAGGTGACCGCTGGCTGCCAGAACCTGGCATTCTAAGATTTCAGCTCTTCTCAGACATGACACTTTCTGCAAAGGCTGAAAAATAAATAATGGCAGGCTACAGACATGCAGACATGTTGCAACAGTTACAAGTCTACTAGTAAAGAAACAGACACATGAATTACAAAAAACAAACAAACAAAAAAACAGGTATTCTTATTAATTTCTCACAAGTTAAGAGAAGAAATTTTGTTTTAGCAAATATTTTGGTTCTCACCTGAAAACATCATCATGTGCTGAAAGTTCCAGTTGATCTTATGCCTTCTGCCCAGATTCAGTAAGAAGGAGAGAGGGTAGATGTGTGCAGCTCTGCCGAAAAAGATTGCAACCTGTTCATAGCTGAGGGTTAAGGACATCATTTTCCAAAAGTACACAGTTCTTGATATTTGTCTCTAGTACAAAAATCTGTGCTCTAATGAGAAGATTACACGACAATACCAAGTGTTCATGTTATCCCTTCCTATATTAAAAGTAGATTTTCACAGTTGTGCATATACAACTCATTGTAGTACAGAAGGCAAATTAACAACTAATACAACCAAGCTATTTAATGAACACTGACATGACTAGTAAAGTTACAAGCTATACAAATGAAGACTTTACTTGTAAAATCAGACTTCAGGTAACTATCACCACCACCATCAGACTGTTTCAGTCTTCTGTCTTCAGACTCTATTTCTGAAGAAAAAGACCTGCAAGCAGCCATTTCATTGCAGCTCCTGCAATGGCAAAGTCTCCCACTGGCATTCAAGGAAAGTAACAAGAAAAAAAAAAAAAAAACAAAGACTTGTCAACACTACAATCAAGTTCCCAAAGAGCAGTAAAAAAGTATTCCAGGCAACAACAGCAAGAGGTAAGCTTTTCCCACCTCCTTAGAGTGATATAAAGCATCCAGGGACCCAGTGAATGCCTGAAAAGCTGAGCATTTCCTCTATCAAGTCAGGCACATGTTGCAACAAAGTGGAGGGATGTGGTGAAATCCTATAAGACACCAACACCATCAGGAAAAAAACCTCAAACACTGTTTGCTAGTGGAACAACAACATTAGAAGATGAAATAGCTCTCTTATGGAAAAGAAACAAAAACACAGAAGAATGCTAGACACTTTGGGGTTGTTGCTGCAGCTAAATACTGAAGTAACAATCCATTTTGCAGGAAATTGTGTCTCCAAGAATCCAGGGTTTTTCTTATTACTATTTTTACAGAAAAGTCAAACCTTCTTCTCTGCAACAGTCGGTGATGTCTCTTGGTGTCACTTTAGCAGGGAAAAAAGACTTGCAGCAAAACACAGGTGCTAGTGTGTTAGGTGCTGCTTTCTTCCCAAAGGAAGGAAAACCCTCAAGAGGTGCAAAGCACATTAAGCATGGTGGGAGAAAGAGAGAAAGGAAAAGTACTAGAGAGGCAGGGAGGAAGAGACAGGAAAAGAATCATCTTCAGAGTAAAGACCTTGGGAAAGAGGAAGAGGAGGGATAAACAACTATGATTTCACTTTTTTTAGGCAACTGTTAATATCCATTGAAATGACTTTGCTTTAATATATATTTCAAGGTCAGTGAGCCTATGTACCCTATACATAGAATATGTAAATCCTCCTTAAAGGCACTGTTTTGTTTTTACAGAACTTGCCAAATTGAAGCATATTATATAAATTGGAGGAGCAAGAAAACAGGCTACAGCAATGAAGATTCCTCAGTTTGGTAACACAGAAGTCCAGAAAACAGTACTTTAATTTTAACTCATGCCCATATCGCCACATCTGCTTAAACTGTAAAATGTGACATACTCCTTGGTCTGAAGGACAAGATTTCCCGAGTTCTTTCCCACAAATGCACCAATTAGGCCTTGTTTTGGGTTCTTTGAAAGACAACCAAACCTGGACACCTATGCCCTCTCCAACATGATGTGCAGAAGCTCATTCTCTTCCTCATCTCCCTCTCTTCCTCCATTCTCTTCCTCTCCCCTCAGATTAATATGATGTAATTTTTCCAGTTGAGCAAGGTGTATATTTAGGATTTAGAGGAACAGTGAAAAAAAAGACAAAACATAAACAACAACAAAAACGGAGTCCTGAAGGCCATTCATAAATCCCTCTAGAACACTCTAGAAGAAAATATGAAGGTTAAAATATTTCTTTTTTTTTTTCAGAAAAGAGTGCATTTCACATTGCTTTGGTGAGCCACTGCCCTTTCCTGAGGAATTCCCTTGGGAGCATGCCATTTGGGTTGTGGCCTTTAGTATAGTCCTTCACCACATGCGAGTAACAGGCACTTCACTTCTTTAAGAAGGTAACTTTGGTTATTCATGCTGATAGAAGTGCAACGCAGGGCAATGCCTTTCCCTCCTGCCAATACTTAGGTTTTCCAGCCAGAAAGGAGATTTTAAAATTCAATGCCTGAAGTTGCACTGCTGTGACTACAAGGAGCAAAGCACATACATATACATACAAACTGAATTTAGGTGGCTTTTAGCACTTGCTCGGTTGCAGAGCCTGTTTATGGCATAGAAGCCATAACATACATCACAGCTTTGATGAAAAGGGTAACAAAAGCCCATTCCTGGGATTATTGTGCCTGTAATGTATCACACACATATTAATCACCATGCTTTAACCTGTAAAGTCAGAAGAGATTTTAAAGGTATGTACAAAACCTCACACAAAGTGAGAAAGGATACAAAAGCTCCAATGATGAAAATTGGGCTGAATATGTGTTTCTGGAAAGTAAACAGCGCCAGACCCATATACGAAAATATGAAGTTCTCAGCCAGGAAGTGCAATACCTCAAAGAGCTAGGAAGAAAACAATTTCAAATTAATGACCAAGCAATAAAAATGCTTAAAAAAATAACAGTAATACACAGGCTACTATGACAGCAGACTACAGAAAAGGTAAGGGGCAATGTCTTACCTGTTTCGTACGACTTCTTGATTCAACTGACAAGTTATTGTATGTATAGTGAGCCTGGGTAATCCCACAGAAGAGGACAGCTACTACACCTGCGACCAGAATCACACGGAAAAAAATTAGTCCATTTATCATATCTATTTAACACCACACCTACCTCCCTGCTCAAACTTCTGTTAATTTTATACAGCATCCTTAATCTTGAGATTATGAACCTCGTTTTTAAATGAGTTACATATATTTCAGGTTTTGGAAGAGGGTTGAAACAAAGGAGTGATTTTCTTAAATACCCTCATTATATAGTGAGCTCTGTCTTAGATGGCATTGTAACAAACACAAAAAAAGTCTAAGGCACCTACATCATGTTTCCCATAGGAATGTTTTTAACAGCAAGTTTGAAATGGCTAAGATAAACAGGAGTTTTAACTAAGCGCGCTTGAATCCCACAAACTCACCAGTAAATCCGCATGCTTCTGCTAGCAAGAAAGTACTCCAGGACATCAGGAAGAAGAGAGCTGTTTCCAGCAGGGGGAAGCAGTGCAACTTGGTAAACTTGGTCACGTTAAGTCATTGGTTAAGGGATTAAATAAAATACACAAGGTTTTTTTTTTAACCTAGCATTTATAAAAAGTCTTTAAATGCACTAATAACCAATGTGGATCTAAGAACATTCAGTCAATTCATTTGATAAATCAAATATCAAGAAAAACCGAAGGATGGAGAAACAAAGTCTAAGGTTTCCTATGGCAACACTCATCTGTTTCAGATATTTCCACATCTTTCAACTAAAATACCTTGCTTTATGTCACGTATTCCTGCGAAGTGACAGTAAGGAGGAGATATATACTTGGTGACCCTTGTAGATGTTGCTTTAAGAGAGCCCTCCTCCCCACTCCCACTTTATTTTATGTTACTAAACAATATAATACATTCAGAAATGTTAAAATTACAGTGGTCTTGACTACAGGAACCCTATGATGAAGTAGATTTATCAGAATTTCAGATTTGTTGGCAATTCACTTTTTCAGCATGTATGGCTACTTCTGTACTTTTAAGGTAAAAGAGAAATCCTGCCTACAGCAAAATGTATTTCCTCTCCTCGCATTGATGTGTTTTAGAGAAAGAGCCAGCTCAACCACAACAGTTGAGTCTTTGAAAGAGTGAGAGAAAACAAGTTCATCTTTTGCATGAGAGCAAACTTGAATATCCTCAAACAACCAAACATCATTTCATATAGATATTGAAAAAGTGGCACAAGTCTCAATAAATACAGCTCTTTGCATACTGTAAGACAGTTGTTCTCATGTTCATGGTACAGCTCCCCCACCTGCACCCACCACTGCTCTGGCAGCAGGTGAACACTGTACAGCTCATGATAGCTGAAGTGCAGTGTTAAACACCTCTACTAGAAGATGCAGAAAGAAACCACGTGCCAACAGAAGTGGTAGGGATCCCTCACCTTTCTGAGGGCTGATAACGATGCCCACCTGTGAAACTGTGAAATCCAAGCAGCAGGGTGGCGTGAGAAGAGCCAGGTCACCTGAAACAGCACAGCAGGCAGCACTTCCCCTTCCCCATCTGAAGGGAATCGATACTTTGACGGACACGTCTCACACATGGCTGCATCACGACCCACAACCATTCTCCTGGGCTCTCTGCAACATCACACAAGTGCCAACTAATGTTTGGAGAGTTACGATTCAACAGGCAAAAAGGGATGGCCAAGGCCATGGGCAGCATCACTTCCACAATGAAATTCCCAGGTTCTGAGGACTGGGGCTCACAGCAGCCTCTGCAGTGAGGCTGAGGTGGCCCAGGAGGGCCCGTGGAAGCTTCCTCTCCTGCAGGCTCTACTCCAAGATCTGGTGTTCGCTACGAGCCATTCACAGCAGAGAAACGAAGGAGAAAGCAACTGGATGCCTCGCAGTGACAGCCTCTGTAGCGCTTTGCAACCCTGAGCACTGCCACTTCCTCCCCCCAGCACCCATCTCTTACCATTTCTAAGCTACTCAACAGGGATAATTGGGTCTGAAAAATATACTTACACTGCAGCATACATTTTTCAGAACGTAGAGTTAAAAGAAAGTCCAAATCATCCTCAGAAAAACAAAAGTTGGCGTTACACTAGAAATATAACTAAGGCTTTTTCAACCCTTATTCTCAACAACAGTTATTCTCCATGTAGCTTCCCCTTCATGTAAAAGCATCACACGAGAACTTTTGATGAGATGCAGTTATTGCTGGCCTGGCTTTTTCGCCTGTCTGTAGGTTTTGTTTTGGCAAAGAGGTTGTGACAACATCACAGTGGTACCACATACTAGACCAACAACTGAAACCCATCATCCCACTGAATGCTCAGATTATCCAGCTGCAGGTAACTAAAATGTTATTTCAAAGTTATTTCAAATATGAATTGTTATTTTTATTTTGTATTTTTTAACTTGAACCTTAACACAGAGACATTTGTCTTTCTTGACTCCTTAGGCATGCAGTCTGCTTTACTTCAGGTCAATCAGCCAGGCTTTCTATTTCACAAAGGAAATAGGAAGTGTTACACTACCTTCACTCTTATAAAAATAATCACAGATAGTGTGGCCAAGACAACTTGTTAAAAGCTAGAAAGAATCCATGCAAAATATCTGCATCATATTTGCAAACCAAGTATCCCATCTGTTTTAAAAAGGCCATGAATAAGTATGATGTCAGCTATTTATTAAACTCCTCATTGGTAGAGAGGTGCAGCTATAGTTATTTCAGAATTATGATAGAACGACTGATGTTTTTTTGCAATAAGAGTCTATTAACTTCATTCATGGCTTAAATTATGGGTTCTAATTAGCTAAGAAGAGATTAAATGCCCATTTATAGTTTCTTTTTACAGTATTACATGATATAATTTTCCTAAAGAGTCATTAAAATTGTATAACTGAGCAACAGATTACACATGCTGTTTTTGATTTTGTTTGTTTTTAACCAGAGGCCACTTTGGGAACAGCCTCCCCTCTCCTCATGATCTCCTCTTGAGCATACAGACTACAAAGAGCAAGAAGCAATCGCTGCTTCAGAAATATGATGCTATTAAATGGGTCTGAACGCATTTTAGCTGTACTTGGTAGCCAGCCAGAAAGCCAAATACACAGCAACAGCACTGACCAGCTAGAACTATGGATGGCTGATAGCCTAAAATGCAGATTGAGAACTGCAGCTGTGGATCACACTAACAGTAGAACAGTGCAGCTGGGGACTGAACATTAAAGCACTTCCCCTTGTATCTAAAGTGTTCCTGTTATGCAGTACATGAACAGACAACCAGTGTGGTGAGTACACAGAAAAATACAGGTGAAACATTAAGCTTAAGATAAAGAGAGTCAGAAGTTCATTCAGAGATTCTAATATAAAATATCGCATTCTGCCCCCTTTACATCATTTTTTCAGAAGTCTAGACAGACCAAAGCAAGTTGGGAGGTGTACAAATGGGGTTACACCAGCAAGTATAGCAGCAAAGAGTTTTTCCCTTATGTAGCATTATGACCCCTTGAGCAGGTCGGGCTTAAGGTCTTCTGCCTGAGCCAAAAGCCAAACTCGGGAACCGCTCCCCAAGCACTTCAGAGCTCAGAAGCAAACAGTGAGACTCAGCTTCCTGAAAGCAAAAAAGGTCATGCAAAGCACATCATATTAGGATGTTAACTCTGGTAGAGGTTCAGTCTCATCCAAGATGCTTAACATCAGACTTCCAGCAGAAAGGTTAATGACGAGTTCTCACAAAGAACCCATTAATGTTTGACATAGCTATTATCAGAGATTTTGCTGAAGACAGGAGAACAAAGTCACGAGTTATCATGAGTTTTTCTTTCAAACCCAGTAACAGACACTACTTCCTTAAACTAAAAAGGAAGATAAATGCTGGAACTTACCCATCTAGAGTCTCTCCTGTGCTTTAAATTTTTGCCAGCACAACAGATACTGCAACATCATCAGAATTTCTACTGTGGCCACAGTTATGTAGGAAAAAAGCAATTTCTATGGATACTTATATGGCATTATATAAAGACAGAGGTGACATGAATACTTGCACATCTTCACATTCAGATTAGGACAAGCTAGAGCCAACATTCCTACAGGGGATCCCTGCTAAGACCTAAATGTATCATGCAGTCTGGAAGAGATAAACATGAGAAAGGATATTAGAGCTGTCACAACACCCGTCACTGCTCCCATCATGAAGGAGCCACTGAATATTCCCAGGAAAACACCAACTGATTTGAAAAACGCTGCTGCATCAAAAGCATGGGTATTTTCCCCTGTTGGCTGGTAGGCAACTATAGATCTAGAAAGACAGAGTTGTAGAATGAAAAGTCAAAACCTGTCATCGAAAAGCTTTTATTTTGTGAACAGCAGTGCCTGAATAAACAGAAGGGATCCCTGTGCTGAAGGGGAATCTTTTCTTTTTACAGTGCACAAATGCATAAAGGATTTTAACAAGTGTTTGCAATATTTACTAACTCAGTTGAAGACAATCCATTTAAATTTAAAATAACATGTCTCAAAAGTAATTAATTTTAGACAAGTACATAGAACGTTCAGTGATTTCACAGTAGAAACTTGGGTAGTTACTTACGAAGACAATACAATGGCAACAGCGTCATTCAACACACTCTCCCCAAACAGAAGGGCATAGAGATCGACATCAGCATGCAGTTCATTAAATATTGCTAGCACGGTAACTACAGAAAGAAAAGAAAACAAAAATACATATGAACATGTATCGTACTGGTTGACTGCAGGATTATGGTGTGGTCTGACAGAGCAGGCTTGCCAATATGCTTAAGGCAACAAAATCTAGAAACTGACATACAGGATTTAAAATCAAAGTGGGAAATGGATTAGTCATGCTTATCAACAGAAAGTGGCTCTGTGAGATTCTCTAGAAAACTAGAGGAAATCCCCGAGATCAGTGGGGGTAGATGAAGCCCTTTACCAAAACCCTGGATAATTTTTGCAGGGTATGTTCTGCTTAAGGTAAGCAGAAGCTGTGCACCTCTGACAACCTTTTAAAGTTTTGTTAAAGCGCCCATATGGCCTTATTACTTCAGCCACTGTAAAACAGTGCTAACAAGTCGAAGTGCTCACCAAAGCACACACACACCGCAAGCCTGAGAAGGGCAAGGCTGCTCAATTTCTGAAACACTCCTTTCAAAAGTCTTTCAGTCTGAAATGAAAGGCAGCGATCTTGAAGATGTTCCTATGCAGTAGCATAACCTGTCTTTGCAGAAAAGCAGAGCTCAGCTCAACCACAGAGGCTACTTCCCATTTACAAGACCCAACCCTAAACATGTCAAATCACCTGTTTTAAACCCTCATACCTCACCATGACCTCCCCTCCACTCGAGACACGCTAGCAATGCAGATTGATCGGTCAAGCATAGACATCTGTTTCAGCCTATTTTACTTCAAAGGATAACTAGGGTTTATGCCAAAATCTCTAATTAATTTACCAGATTAAATTCAAGCAGATATTATTCTGCTTAAATTTGTAACATATAAAATTCAACTGGAGCAAAAGAGAAGAAATAAAAAGGAAAAAAAAAAAAAAAAAAAAAGAAAAAAAAAAAAAAACCACCAGCCCCTAACATGAATCTTCCTCCCAAATACAGCTCAAGAATTATCTGATGGAGTAAACAATGTAGCTACATAAGTCCTGCAACCCTGACAGTAAATAGTTTCATCTATTTGCAGTCTTAGTTTTAATGCACACAAAAAATGCTATTACTAAAAAAAAAAATTATTTAAACAGAAAAAACGCACTCCTCCCCAAGCATATCATCATACCAGCCCAGCACCAGTCTGATAAAGAACAGCTTTCACAACACCCAGGATTTCTGTGTATTACACAGAGGAGAATCAGAGATACTAACATAATTGAAAATATAAATTACTGTTAATATCTTTGCGCTACAGACTCAGCAAACCTACTAGTAGAATCATTTGGGGGACACAGTTAAAAACTGTTCAGTTTTTCATAAAAAAAAAATATTCTTTTTTTATTAAAATCTGGTCAGCTACCTGGATCAGTGGCAGATATTATTGCCCCAAAAAGGAGGCAGTCTGTATAGTAGAACTTATCAGACAGCTGTCCCACCAGCTTCATTAACTTCACAACACCATACATGAGATTCCTGAAAAGGATAAGAAAGAGCATTTCAAAAAGTTAGTGCACTTCAGACAGGCTAAAATTAAATTTTCCTCATTTCCCCTTAACCTTGCATCAAGTGAGGTATGACCCAGCCTTTCATTTAAAAATCAGTAGGCAAAGCATGTAATCTGTTCACTACTAGTACATTTAATCTACAGATTGGTTCTTTTTTTTCTCTACCAAAAGGAGTGCTTTCCTGCCCAAAATCCCCCTCAGTGTTGCTTCCCTCAACACAGTACACACACACAAAAAAGCTCTGTGGTAAGAGTATCTCCTAAAGAATTTAGCTTTTCCATAATTCTATGGACAACAAGCTAAGATCACCTAATGCAGTTCAGGATTTCTGTATTTCAGCATATTCATACACCAAAGATACACAGCAATATTTGCATAATAAATTATTTAATGTGAGTAAGCCACTAGGACTAGTTATTTTAAGTTAAATGTATCCTTGGGAATATGTGTGCACACAAATGTGTGTATAAATAAAGATGTATATACACACGCACATAATCATATGGGCAATCATGAGCAACCTGCTTTAGGTGACTCTGCTTGAGCAAGGGGGTTGGACCAGATGATCTCCAAAGGTTCTTCCAAATCCCATCTATCCTGGGATTGGCATACCCGTGCAGGTATATATGCACATATAATATATGCGTATATATAAAAGAGCCAAAAGGTACATTTCTAAAAATCTGATAACTAAATTCCTACAATCTAGACAAAAGTCAGGACTCAAATGTTTTGTTTTGTCCTAATCACTAAATCAAAAAACAAATGCAGCTTTTCAGTATTCTGAAGCTGTCAAGTGATTCAAACTTGCCAATATTATTTAAATTCACATAGTACTATTTAAAGATCAGATAATGTGCAGCAAAATTTAACTTTGAACTTTGTCCAGAAATACACAAAATCATTTAACAGGCAAATTACAAAATAAAGGCAATCTGGAAGACTAGATATTGATTTTATCAACTTAAACTTTAATATAAAATGGAACTGATATAATAAATTTCACTCACCCAATAATAAAACAAGAGACTGCTGTTCCTAAAAAGGCATAAGCCAAAATGGAGCCCAAATTCCTGAAAAAGTGTCTCTGAATAGGAAAGAAATGTACACATTCATTTAAATAACTGATATTGCCCATTGAAAAATGGATAGCACATTGTTAGAGAAATACATGGAAAAACCCTAGTGTTCCAGTTGTTTTCAGTTACTCAGTTCAGTAGTTCAGTTTCTACTACTTCAGTCCCATTTCAGCAATGTAAATTCTATCCAACTTCAATAAATTGAATGAACCAAATTTGAACAGTGTATTAAATCCTAAGCAGGGCTTATTGACAAGAAGCTTTCCAAAAAAGTATTTATAAAATAAATAGAAGAGTTGGCTGCAAATCTAAGAAAAAGCTGGCACCACATAAGCAATTGTGGTATCTTCAAGCAAAACCACCATCTGGGCCTCATGGCCATTCAAATACACAGGTTTGGGCCCACTTCTCAGGGTAACTTACTGCATCTTGGCCATTTGAGAACGACCAGAACGACTCATGACAGGACATTCCCTCGTTTAAATACACAAAAGTTAATCAGGGACAATGTGCAAAAAAGAAGCAAAAACACTAAGAGGAAACAAATTTTAAAGCACTTGCAGGAAATAATACCTTTCTTCTTAAAAAGTCTAATCTAGCTAGCTGAGATTTATTACTTGCCTAAAAAGACATGTTGAAATGTAAACTGCATTCCTGAATAGATCAGTGGTTCTCATATTAAAAAGAAAAGGATATTTTCCTCAGAGACTGATTATGCTTACCTTCTTCAGGCTATAACCAGCATGAAAAATAATAGGAGGCAGCAGAATGTTGAAAAAAACTTCTGGGTCAAACGTAACCTAAAAATAAATTGTGAAACCTCAATTAGAAACAGATAAATAAAATGGTCTTTTTTTCCTCTCTCCTTTTTTCCCCCCTCTCTTTCAGTTTTGAGAAGTGATTTTTGGTTGTTGAAATAGCAAACAACTTGCTATGTTGTTGAACCTCCAAAACAAACAAACAGAAAAACCCTGCAGATTTTCATGACAAGCAGCTACTAGATTAACAGATATTATACAATCACCAGTGATAGTCTAGCAATGTTCACAAACAGTATCCCTTTCTAAAGTTATAAACCAAAAAACACTCCATCCACCCTCCCCCCCTCAAAAATCTAAGAAATATTATGCTGGAGAAGATGACCCTTTTTGTGGCAGATCATTATATTGTATGAATTTGTAGATGAAATGCTAGCTAGTTACTAGCACAGTCATTACAAGCCACTCAAGTCACAGACGTAAGACTGGTTTTCAAGAAGTATCATCCATTGCTTGCAAGCATCTCAGTGGAAGCTACAGCTATCCGTGAAAAAGTATAAACTGAGAAAAGAGACAAAAACAGCATTTAAAATCCACACAGATGACCTGCACACATGTGAGATTAACTATGCCCTCTTCACCCACTGCCTACGACCTGGACACAACTATGCATTCGCTCCCTGAACGGCATTCATTTCATTTAACGTCAGATATCTATAGCAGACAGATGTATAGCAGTAGTCACCCTAAGATCTCTTTACAAGCCAGTATAAAGTATTATTTTTAGGTTATAATCCTAAAGATTCAAATCCTATACCTCTAAGTCTACCTTTGCTACACGCCAAAGGTGTTTTAATTCCTGCGGTTGAAGCCGAACAGTAGATTTGAGCTACACTTGGCCAGATGAATTCTATTCCCACTGTCAGATTGCCTCATTTGGTGGACTATGGGGATGTAAAGCAGTAACTATTGCCTGAAAATAAACAGATTAAACAAACTCTAGGAAAGAAACCACCAAAAACAATCAGTAATCAATTTTCCTTATACTATGTTATACAAGGAAGCATCATTTTTCTAACACAACTAATCTTAGTGAGGTCTACAGATATTAACAACATCCATCAAGTCTTAGATAGTAATCAATCAATTTGGGAAAGTATCACACACAGGTAACAACACAGAGCTCTGCTAGTAGCAATAATGCATTTAGTGCTTCCAAATTAAGCCTTGAAATGTTATTACCATCAGAAATACAGACACTTATGACTACCTAACACTCAGCTGGCTGGAAGGGAAGGATGGATAAAAGGCACAAAACAGGAAACAGGCAGCAGGTCTGCCCTCACCTTTCTCAACATGTCGTTTTGCTCCACGTTGTGGATCTTTCCAGGGCTTATCTCCCCTTTGAGGGTATACTCAAAGAACTTGCCACTGAGGTTGACCAGCAGAGTTGTGAATGGGCGGCTCTCCTGCGAACAGCTGAAAGGTTTATCGTGGCCGCTGGTCGAAGGAGTCCCGTATCTCAAGATGACCCCAACAATGAGTCCTGGAAGAGAGTTAGAAATCCATAAGGCTGACTTGTCCCTTCTGTTGCAAGCTTTCCAGGTGCAAATGTCACCTGAGGCATAATACAGGCACCTTACAGGCTTACGCGCATCATAAATATATCCTGCAGCAAACAGTTAATAGCAGCTTCTTACAAAGGAAGAGAGGCCCTAACATTACAGCTAGTGCTAAGTGTGTAACATTTGATAGCTGCCTAAAGAGACAACTAGTATTTAATGCTACAGGTACAGGTCTCCTTCCTCACTCTCATTTACACCTCTAAAGTGCAAAACCCTGAGTTGGGCTAAGGCACCAAGCCACATAAAATACATGTCACTTTTAATCTACACCCATGCAGAAATGCTACGGCACCACGTGGATATCCCACTGTTTGAAAATAATGACTGCTGAAAACACATGACCACAACCTAGTTGAACCTGCCTGCCTGTAGCATTTTGGAGCTGCAACAGTGATACAGCTTTTTGCCTGGCAATTCCAAGCAAGCAAAGGGACACCACAAGGGACAGGGTTGCCTACTGTCGGTACCCAGAGGGAATTACAGTTCAGATGACGCACCAAGAAGTCATCTGCATATCACTGGCAAGTATTATCCATATTTCACAAAAATAACACAGTCTGAAATGAGCAATCATAAGCCACATGAAACTTGAGATTAAGAAATAAATATATATACACACACACTTATATTACTCAGCAAGCCTAAAAAAAATACTACCCAGAAAGCACCAATAGTAGAAAGATGCACCACAGGCCTAAACATTTGTGCTTGTCTTGAAACAACTCTGTATGCTAGTGGAAGTGCCAGGCCAGCTCTGCAGGCTCGAGAGGAACATGAGGTCTAAAGCGAGCATCGTCCTTTTACAACTCCAGATCTGCTGAGAGGACGTATGAAAACACAGGCACAAACTGTTCCTACTCCAGTAAATATTCCCCATCTCCTTAAATAATCTGTGACAAACTACTATGCCAAAGTATGCCAAAGTGAAGATGGATGTTTGTCCGTTAAAAAAAAAAAAAAAAAATGTTTTTGTCAAGAAGTCAGTAGCTACTGCCAGTTTTGCTCTCTCTGGGCCACACTCTGCATCTGTAGATCTATTTCCCTAGGGAGCATATAAAATCCAGCAGATAATAATCAGAGGAATAAATGAGATAAAAAGTCTTTTTTTTTTTTACGGGATTTTTCTTAAGGGTTAGGGGATAGTCTAAAGGGCAAGCAAACATAAGAGAAAAGGCCAAATACAAGAATACCCCTCATCATCTTTAAGCTCAGAGTAGGGGGAAAAAAATAGCTTTAAAGCAAAAGAAGCTCTATTAGCTGTGACACTCCAGTGGGCAGTTAACCCCATTTCCTTTATGATGAAGAAAACATTATGGCAAATGATCACTAAAAAGTAATCAGTTAAGATATAATTCATGTTAGTGAGAAGTATATACTCAGAGAAAACATGGGAGAGATCTATTCCTCAAATGGTGACCATTTAGCTACGAAATTTTATACAAATATGTTTTTTAGTGATCTCAGGACATCTTACAACTATAGTGACTGCAAAGAATGCAACAGAAACACAGCTATGTACAAAATGACAGATTACAACCTTTCAACCCCAAGTCATTTGCATCACAAAGAATAATGAGAGATGTTTCCCATAAACCCCAGCAGTCAAGCCATCAGAACTTTGTTCTCCTTAAGGCATCAAGAAGATTATCTATGTTAAAAACTGATCTAATTGGGATCAGTCAAAAATCCTGTGGTAAATCAGAAGAATGAAAATTGTACCAGTTCGACTATACATACAGTGGCACACAAAGACAGATCCAGACTGCGATTAAACTGAGGTCTGAGGGGGGAAAGCTGTGACAGATGCAACAGCTCTAGGCTCAACAAGACAATCATTCAATGAATTCACTGCAAAAGCAGATCTTACTATCGGACTGGATACATTTTCCTCCTGTATTCGATGGCCATCGCACAGAGCACCACACTCCTCAAGAAGGGCCAACCGCTGCCATTTGCTGTCATCCTACGACTCCAGCCACCATAACCACAGCAAAACAACAACATGGGGGATGCAGCCGAGAGCTTAGCTCACAGCTACGGCTTTTCCTCAAGGAGGTGAGTATCAAGGCAGCAGGATGTCACCAGGAGCAGTGGCAGCAGGCCAATGCAAAGCGCAATCGAGTGGCTAAAGCTACCCTGGGTTTGTCTCAAAAGGAAATAGCTCTGAAAGCAGAAGAGGCCAAACAGGCCACATGGATCCCATGGCCAGCTTCATTAGCACAAAAAATAGGCAAGTGACAGTTCAAGAGATGGAAGAAGGAAAGCTCCCTGATCTTGTAAATACAGCCGTATGCCTGTGCTGTTGTCACACAGTTCTCAAACAATAGGTTTTGTATTAAAGCTGTGTCAATAAGCACATTTGACATCAGCAAAGTGACCTGCAAAAAAACCGAAACCATTAATGTTTATCCCAAACCCTTTGAAGTCTTTCAGGGAAAACTGTATAGAAACATCTTCATTTTTCCACTACATGGCTTTTACGTGCTAAGAAGTTCCTGGAGTTGAGTGGCTTCTACACTGTTCTCACCTGATAAAGCAACATTAAGATAGATTACAGATTTACTCAACCTTCAGAGGATCCAAACAATTAAAAACCTGAACAGTTTTCAGGCAGACTGAACAGTCTGATTTAAAACTTAAGAACGGATGCCCTTCTAAGCTCTACACTGGCACTTACGTGTTAACAGGAAGACATATTCATCCTTTATACTCTTGCTAAATAATTTACTTAAAGCAGTTCTGGAAGGTCAGTGTTGCAGCTTCAAAAACTTAGAACTGCTCAGTGGACAAACCCAGTGAACTACTGTTAGTCTAGGAGCAATTTCTAGCATGTTAACATAAGCCAAACTGAGCACGGCACTGTCTCTTACATGGAGGTGAGGGGAAAGAAGAAGGGATGCTGGAGACTAAAGAGTGGTCAACTTCGAAGTGACTTCCTCACCACAAGGGCTCCCTGCTGAAGAGCTAATGAAGAACATGGATCGAAAGAGCAAATATTTGCTTGGAACACTTCAGCTCTTTGGAAGGAAACCTCTAGGGCCACTGACCTAGCACTGCCTTTTACTGCAAGACTGTCAGAAGAAGAAAAACTGGAAGAGGATCGTAGAACCCTCAAAAATTTGAGAACAGTCTTGCTTTCCATCAACTGTTGCAAAGGCAATGATGTCAGCATTCACAGCACAGTCTCAGAAAGAATAATCTCAAAAATTAACACCTAATACACTTCTTACACATTAATCGTACAAGGCTTGATACCTTGCCTGTATGCTACTTATTGTGTAATCAGCAAGAACATCTATCTGGCTGTAAATAAAGCATGAAAAAAGTGGAAGAATATATACATGTATTTAAGAGAATCAGTAGTGCTAATAAAACAAATGAAGTTGTACATCAGTCAGCATCTGACAACACACCATTTCAAAAAGCATATTTGCCTTCGTTTGAGCACAGAAGTCATTGAAGTGAGAGTAAGATGACTATGCAAATGTTAGCAGTGTTTCTGGTCAGAACTGAGTTCCGTTTTGTTTTCCAAAAGTTTTTTAAAGAGACAGAACTGAGATTTCATAGCATTTCAATAATCAGCTGGTTTCAGCAACTGCAGATGCATCCAACCAGTGTGTAACTTAAGTTTCTTTCAATATCATTTCTTTTTTATGCTCCCTGTAAAAGAAAGGAGACACTCAGTATTGAGGTTTTAATCGCATGCTCAGTGCAATCTATATTAACTGCAATTTAGCATTAAGAAGAGATAGGTAGAGATCTTACTGCTGTCTACAGCTACATGATTGGAAAACATAAACAGTGAGACAGATGTCTCAGAATTGCAACAATTAGGACTAGGAGTAACAAACGAGCTGAAGCACAGGAAAAGCTGATCAAATATGAGAATTAAAAAAAAATAAATCAAAAAAAATCAAAAAACTATGAAGTAGGTATATACCAGAACAGAGAGGTGTTATCTTCACCCTTGCAGATAAACAAATCTTGCCTAAACATGGTCCTGAGCAACCTCAACTCTTGGGCCTGCCCCGAGCAAAGGATAGGAGAGGACTTCTGGGCATCCCTTCCAAAGTACCTTATTCTATGATTCATACTCTTTCTTCTTCAGTTAACCTCAGAGAGGCACTTTATATTGTAAAGACTTCTTTAAAAGCAGCTCTGTGTGTCATTTCTTCTGGGTCTTTGTTTTTTTTTTTGTTGTTGTTGTTGTTGTTGTTTGGATTTTTTTTAAACCACAGAGACAGCACTACTGATTCTGAATTTTTATGTCACAGAAGAACAAGGGCCACAACTTCCTATCTGGGATGCAGACAGAAAAGAATGACCAAGAGAGATTCATGTGCTGCTAATGCTACAGCTACACCAAGCAGGTACTGTGCTACAGTAACAGAGGAGCACCTGATTAGTAGTCTGTTCTTTCTCTTCTAATATAACAGAAGTTTTGATACTGATACCGAAACACTGCCTACCAACTCATTTGCCTACTGATAGGCAAATCACTGCCCAGTTTGTCAAGTCAGGCAATGCAATCTTACAGGCCCAATCTTACAGCCTGCGTACCCCAGCAAAGAAGAGTAGCCAATTTTGGACACCAGTTTCCTACAGACTTAAGGTAATGGTGGGTGAAATACTTGTTTGCTTTTGAAAAATTATATAATAGAAATGCAAAAGTGATTCTGTAATATTTAAAAGTCTAAAATTTTTCTCTTTATTCAAAAACTAAACTTCTTACCAGCTTGATGACCAAGAAACAAAAGATGAAGAAAATCATGCTTCCATGTTCAAGGCAGAAGTCTAATAATTATACACAATACTAATAACATATTTTTATTATAAGTATATGCTATACAGTTATTTTACTATACGATGTTTATATATATGCATCAAGTTACCACAGCTGTAATGCATTATTTTACATAATGAAATACTGACAGAGGAAGTATTTTTCCTAGGATATGCTCAACCTTGATCTTTGCAGTCCATACCTTCAAATTTAACAATTTATTAGGAAGTTTCAAATCTTCTTACAAATAAAATTGAGACAGAGGCCCTGTTCCTCCGCAAAGCAGATAGCCACTCCATTCTCATTTTATACCTTTCACTAGTGCTAACTGGGTAGGGGTGCCCTCAGAACTACCAACCTTTCCTAGCAGTATGATGGCTTAGTTCAGGATTACTCAAAAAAAGTGCTGAGGACACTGGCAGCATAAAGCCAATGAGTTAACCTAACACTTGGCACTGTGCAGACACACACGTACCATGCATATCCTTCAGGCTCCAAGTTTCAGAAATGCTGTAAGAATGGCCGGGGTGGTCAAAAATGCCTTCAGCCTAACCACTTTGGTTGTTCTCTTCTGTCCTAGGGGAACTATCTGTGCCAGATCACAGTATTATAGCACGATCTATATACTCATAGGATATATATAGTGATACACTCAGAAGAGAATTGATGAGCCACATACAGAGAGGCAGACATCGTGCATTAGAGAATGCAGCACCTTACTGAAGATATGATTAAAGAAAAAGGAAAAAGATAAGGAAAATATTTTTTAAATGCAACTAGCTTAAATAGAAGACTGCTTGTCAAACATCAGCAGTATCTGATGGCAGCAGCAGTCACTCAAAATTATTAAGTTTCACATAGAACTGTTACAACTCCAGAAAAATGGAAGTGTTCCAAATAACATCGGTAAATAAGCAAACGCTATTAGCAAGATGACAATCACAGAGTTTATCACAACGTGATAAGCAGTAGGAAAAAAATGCCCTGAATTCCCTCCGCAACCTAATATTCAGGAAAAAGACTAAGCTGGGAAAACACCCATAAAACCATCAGGCTAACTGAAAGCTTAGCCCTAGAAGAAAATTACCCTGTGGTCAAAACGTGGCCCCTGGTCCAAACACGAGACTATGAGTCAGAGTTCCTGACCAGTTTCCCAATTTTAGCAATGATTCACTGGACAAGGACAAACCACATAAAACAATTTAGAGGGATGCTCAACTTAAAGAAATAAGATACCACAGTTATAAAAAGTACAAATATTCACCAGAGATTACAAAGAGGCTAGGGGCTGTAACTGATCTCAACCCTCCATGCTCCTTGGCTTTCAAGTTCATTCACTGTATAACCTTGTTTCATGTAACACAGATGTAACAACGCATGTACTGTCAAATATTTTTGCACATAAAATTTAAAAAGATGCTTTGTTCTTTTGGGAACAGAAGCATTCGCTCTTAGCTGTAATGCCCCAAGCGGTGAAAGCCATATATATGCCAGAGCTATGAGGAGCAATGGGCCACAACAAAACACTAGTTTGGTCACACTGTGCTTCTCTTTCCACATTCTGTATGGAAGAGGGCAGCCACTGCACCTCACTGCAGGAACAGAGCTTTTTCAATGCAGACTTGGAATCAAGTTGATGAAGAGCCTGAACACTCAGGTACTTTCCTCTGTGCATCTTTGTGACCACGTCAGCAAGTGCAGGAGCAGCAGCACTGTGTTCGAATAGAAAGATTTTCTGCTGCCTTTCTACTTTGTTACTGCTTTTCTTATGACTTGTGTACGCATAGTAGACATGGCTGGCATATCTCAACCCGAGGGCTATGGCTTCCTCAGAGTCCGAAAAAGAATATTCCTGTGCTGCTTGCTACAAAAACCACTGCACTAATATCACCCGGCTCCAACACTAGCAAGAAATGAAACCTCCAAGTTTAAAAGAAACCAGCAAGTGTTTTATGTGCTCCTCCTTTCTGCCCATACACATGGGCCATCAGGCTCCGGGTGAGGGGTTGTTAATCTGCCAGGGCACAGAGCCAGGCTCCACCTGAAACCCAGCTGCAGCTCAGTAAGCAGCAGCAATCTCTTTGCTGACACCATCACTTGATTGAGACACGCACAGGAGAGGCTGGAGGGGGAAGGGCAGAGAAGGGACCCATCTTTGCACCTCGGCTTCCTTTCAAAGGCTCCATGATAGCTGCAGAGAGAGCTGGTAGCTACAGATAAGCCTACTCTGTAGCTGAAAGGCAGTTAGTATTCCAGGCTTGGGCGTTCACTCATTCGATAAACATTTACAGGTTTAAAGTGATGGAGATGTATAGAGCCCAAAATCCTAAACAAACATTTCAGGCAGCTTCTGATTACGATAGCAGCCCAAGCAAAGCGTTAGGAATAAAAAGAACAAAAAAGTTTGAGCAAGGTGACGCAAGAAGTTTGAACAAGGAGAAGTTTGATGCACTAAAAACTGCATCAAATGGGTTTTAAGTTGTCTGAAGATAACTTGTTTTTCTCTCCCCCAAAGCTTTTGTGCTCTAAGCCACATGCATTTATTAACAGAGCAATCTCCTAACTAAGTCAGATAAAGTGCAAGTTGACTGAATTTTGAAGGCACTCCTTTTTGCCTTTTGCCCCAGGACCTGTAGCTGTGGGCAGAAGACCAGCTGGTGCTAATAAATGAGGTAAGTCAGTGGCTTGCAGGGAGACGCACTGATGCAGGAGACAGAACTGTCACCTTGCCACCTTTGCTGAGCTCATTACATTTGATCACAGAAGTCATTAGTACAATTCCCCTCCTTCCAATATCCCAACAGAAAATCTATCTTGCCATCACCTTCCTGTAAACACAGCACAGTGCTTGATCACTCCCACTCTACACCAGCTAACCTGCTGACACTAGACACACATCCTGCCTCACATGCCAGGAGTGAGTCACTCCCACTGCATGGAGACTGCCTTTTCTCCCTTAAGCTAGTCATTTTAGTACTAACTGCACTAAGCAGGCAAGTGACTTCTGCTTAAGCAGCTTTACGAGACTTCCTTCTTTCTGACCAATACCCATGAGCCAGAGAAGAAAACTGTGCTTAGAGTTCCAAAAGAAAAACATCCCAAACCCACACCAGCTCCAAGATGCAAACTGTGCATCTCCCAGAGAGTTTCCCAATCCAAGCAGCCTGTTATTATCTTTCTCCTCCCCACTAAACTGGTAGCAGTTCTGCCTTACTGAAACCTCACCCATCCTGTGAGTCCCAGTCACCTTCTTCCTCTGCACCCATTACAGACTGTTGCCTCCTTGTCCACCCTCCTAAAGCTCAGACATGCCCTTACCTGCTATTTTCACTACCCCTTTGCCCTACAATGTGAAAGGTGCTGGCCCAGTCCCCAAGCAGTAAGTTATTGAGCTCTCCTCTGTGCACCACCTCAGACCCCACCTAATGTTCTCACTGGTGAACAGGAACCTCTAATCTCCAATGCTCTCCTAGCCCAAAGGTTGTGGGTTAGACCAAATAAAAGCAGATTTATTGCAGCTGAACAGCAGCCAGACCTCACTACACAGAAGCATCTGTCCTCCACGCAGCTGCTAGAAGAGCTGTTAACGCTACAGAGCTTGCTTGGGGTAGCCCTGCTGACAGCAGGACAGAAAGGTGAGGAGTTAAACATCCTTCCAAAGGTCGTTCTTTACTTACAGCAGCAGTAACAGCGCAGCCACTTCAAGAGGCTGCTCCCATCTGCTTGGCCATTTTACACAAGTGCAAATATCTCAACCATCATCATTTGGGAATTCTCACAAGCTTCTCTCTGCCTTCTTGAATAAATACAACTTCAAGAACAAAAATCAGAAATTTATGTTGAAACTGTAGGTTTTCCATACCAACTGTTTCAACAAAGCAAACAAAACCTCCTTGCTTTTAGATACATCCAAACTAATCATCACAAAGCACTTCTTATCCCTCAGGATGGGGGGATATCCTTTCAGAAGGATCTCCAAGCCCAGAAGACTTTTTATATTTCACCCACATTATAGCACTGTACTTTTAGGGCTGCTTCAGACACTCATCACCACATCCTCCACAGTTTCTGACACTGTTTTGCGTGACATGATTTTTGCCAGTGCAATCATGAGGAGGTTACTACATCCAACTAGCTAACTAGTTACATTGACTTCAGCAATTTGACCTAAAAAAAGTTAAACAGCATATTGTGTGCATATAAAAAAGCTAGTAACTTAGACATTTGCCACCAGAAAACACAAACAACTCCCACTTTCTGTAAAACTAGAGGCCAAGGGATTGACTTGCACCCACACATGCAAGCTAACAGAGAATAAGTAGGTCATGAAGGAAGTACTGCTGCCCATCATACTAGCAAGCTCTTTACCATTTTTGCATATACTATTTTTTTTTAATTCATCAATCACATTTCTGCTCAGGTATCACTTTCATGACCTCTTTACTCTTTCACTTAGATTTTTCAGGTGAAAAAAGATACAGCATCAGCTAGGTCTGGCTTCACTTCACTTTCACTTCTCTAAATACAATCTTTTCTTAAGCTAACAAAATGCTTGACAGAGTAATCCACATACCAGTCATAACATTCAATATAACACGGTACATTTTCTCTATCCCACACCTACCACAAAACAGACAACCCCTTCAAAACATTGGTTTGTGTTTATAACTGATTTCATCACCTCTCAGCTGAGTGCTGAGAAAACCTAAATGCACCAAGATGGTCCAAAAAAAGTTTCCTCTCAGAGAATATGCAAGTCTTTACACGAAGCTTTTCATTTTTAAAATCACAAGCTAGTATTATTTTTTAGACAACATGTTTGACAGGGATGTTTATCTGGCCTCTTGGAAAACCACCTCTTGAGACCTCAAGTCATAGTTACTTCAAGACTGGTCACCACTTCATGTATGCACTTCTTAAGTGTCCCTATAATCCACATCTTGGGAAGTCACCTCAGCCTAGCAGGACTGCAGATCAGCTTCACTGGAGGCGAACACTCATTGTAAGCTTCCATTTTGCCTCTAGCATCAAGTTCAGTTTTGATAAATTAATTTGTACAACTTAATCCAAGAGGCTACTAGGATGAATAAATGTTGCTTATCCAGAGTGGTCAGGAAACAGCTGTTGCCTCATCCTTTTCAAAGCTCTTAAGCTTACAAAGCTAGCAAGAAACACTAGTCAAAACCTACGCTTGTCTGTTCCTCTTATCCCCTCTCTGGGCCCTAACTCAGAAGATAACTTTTCCTTTAATCCCAGTATGTTTGAGGCACTAAGCATTTTTAGCCCAACAGAATACTTGCTACCTTCAAAAACTGCAGAAGCCTTTGGGCCGCTGCTACCTTTTAATAAGACTCAGAGTATTACAGGTGAGCTCATTTATGCCTGTAGGCTGACCCTGGATCTGCTCTGGGTGATTTGTATATAACAAAAACACATAGAAGTGCTATAAATGGAAGCTGAATTTTTGCAAACATGGAAGTACTTGATGCACTTCAAGAAAAGTGTTCTTACTTAGTGATTTGCTTTTTGAAAGCCATCAGCACTTCGCATCCATGCATTTATCTTTTAAATAGTACTTTGGGAAAGCTGAGGAAAAATAGTAACTGACAAAGAGAAAAATAAAAATCTATGTCCAAGTGTAAGCACTGACTGAAGTCTCACAAACCAATCAGGTATTTAAAAGCTCAAACACAAGTTCAAACTCTAAAGATGTTATGAATAAAAGCAGATCATCTCAGACTATATACAAATTTCATGCATAAATGAGAAAAAGGGAAAAAAAAATCAAATTTTAACTCAATCCTCCAGAAAAAATAGAAAATCCTTTTTTATATATATAATTTAGATGTCAGTTAAAAGCTACTTGCTAAAATCACTTTTGAAACCTAAAGAGCTACTTTTGTGGGTCAAAAAATAAAGAAAGAAGGATTTTTGGAGGGGAAGAGTTTCAGAAGACTGAAATAATAGCTACTAAACCAAAAGTGTAACTTAGAGCACTACTTTTCAATTGCAAGTAGCTACCTTCACATTCCAAAAATAATCCAAAAGTGTTACAACAAAAGCCAAAAAAGGCTGCTATTTCAACAGCAACCTCCAACTGCAGCTAGCAACTCTAGGTTACAAGGTTACAACTGTAGGTTGCGGAGGATGAACAAATGCCAATTATAATTCCAATATAAATAAGATTTGTGTGAACCTGTCAGCAATCTGGAAAATTGACTCCACTGTATCCAAAGACAAAATGAGAGCCTGACTCATAAGCTTGAAAACAAAGAGTCTTAATTGTGGCAGACGATGCCTAAACCAGTTTATCCGGACTCCATATTTCCGTGAGACTCCCTACACCTCTTAGCTGGAGGAGGAAGAAAAAACAACAGCTCTGCCCTCATGGAGCAATCCCACCTTTTCCAGTAGCCCTTTATCTACATCTGTGACCGCTCTCATTTCCCTGCTGGAAGTAGCTTTGCCTCACTGTGGCATCTCCAGCCTTATCCATCAGACACAGAGTTGCAAGCCCACCTCTAAATCTAAGTCTGAGGAAAATGATGGCAAAGCCAGTTTTTTGAAGCACCACTTCTTACCACTTAGCGACCAGAGGCTCAGACTCATTAAATATTAAGGCCAGACAAATTGCAGAGATGTCAACAAGACTCAAGACTGTTTTCAGTTCAACATGGATGGACTGAGTGGTCTCAGTGGTATCCTTTCAATGTCGAGGCAGATTCTGCAAGAAGCATTTCTTTTTCCTCAAATAAAAAGCAGAAAAAAAGATATTTATATCAGAAATTACATTTCATACTTCCTGTTTTTAAGGAAATGTCTAAAAAAGGCAAGGCAACTTCTATCAAATAAAATCTGAGTTATTTTGCTGGGCTTAAGTCATATTCTTATTAATGCCTGTGTTTTAAATTCCATATATTGCAAAAGTTTAACACAACACCTTCATTTAACATACTTTAAAGGGTCTTGAAAAGCAAGTCAAGACTTCTGAATAAAAAAAAAGAAAGGGACAGCAGAGAAAGATAATGGTGTTGCAGCTATTATTATGCAGTAGCACAAATATGCAATCATCGACCTGTATCAGCAATAATCGTAGCTACCCTGATGTTAGAAAATGCAGTCCTACTGTTTCCATTAGTCACACTGATGAACACACGTGCATTAAGAGAGAGCTGCAGAAAGTACATTGCTGATGCTCAAGTCTGCCGTTGGTGAAGGGCTTGAGGTTGGCAAGTACTGCCACCATTTGCCACCTCATCAGCCATAGGACCACCTGAAATCTTTGGTTTTGCTCTTAACCAAAACAACCAAAGTGCCCAGATTCCCTAGTGAAGGCATGTCAGAAACCTCACAAAGGCAAGAAAACAGTCTTTAGATAAGAATATTCACACTGGGGGCATAAATAAGGCAATGCTAACAGGGGGCTCCAGATGTTTTATTTAGTTCCTGCAGGTGCAACACTTAAAATCACGTTGGGCTATCAGGGGCACATGGACAACACGAGCTGTTATTTAATTGCTCTGCTCTTGGAGCTTTAGGAAGCAATGTGCGTTATGTAATAGTACAGCAACTGCCTGGTGGCCATTTACTCCTGATCACTGTAATTAGAGGAGACTAATACCACTGAGGACAGACCTGCTCAACAGTTTTGCCAGAGCACTGAGCAGAGCTTTCAGTTACTAGAGGCTGTCACTAGAGGCTAAGGGTGCAGGACAAAGGCAACAAAGCGCTTGCAATGCATAGGAATTACAGTCTTATTTCTGTTTATTAGGAAATCAAAGATCATCTCAGACCCCAAAATCACCTAATCCTCATCCTATATGGTAACATTGTCCTTTTTTCTTAGTGCTTTTTGGTACAACACAATGCACCCACTCAGAATCACAAGTAGCATTTGTACGTGTGGGGCGGCAAGTAGAGCTAGCAATAGGAAGTAGAATTAAAATTTAAAGCTAGGAGATTTTAACAAGAAACAAACAACAAAAATCACACTTGAGATATGCCAGTATATCAAATATTGTCTTGGAATATATTCTCTCTCACTACTCTTTAATGCTTTTATTAAAATTGCTAAGTTATCTAAAGCTAACACTTATTGCCAGCCAAAATAGATCACAAGGGACTGCCAAGTGAACAAAATCCTGGGACAATCCATCCATTCATCAGCACTGGAGTTCATCATTCCTATTTATTCTTCATCCTTCACAGATGTAGTAATCCTTATGAATGTAGGCTTTATTTAGATTGTGGAGAACAGCAATAGGGCTATAATGAACATCCATCCAAAGAAAATTCAAGCTTTCAGTGCACGCATTCAAGATTTGCCGATTTATACAATGGTCAGCTAAACACACATACTCTTTAAAAGAGAATAAAAAAAAAAAATAGTGAAAACTGAGTCCAGAAAAAAAAAGCTGATGAAGCACTGCATCATACAGATATGATACCTGAAAAGCTGTCCTTGCCCACCTCTCTGCACCTGCCTATCAACGCCTTACAGAATGGAGGGATGGTAAAAATGACATGAGGTTACGGACTTGCTGAGGCATCTCCTGCATTTGTGGCTGCTCCTGACAGTGATATGTTGCCTTAGCAATCATAGCTCTTGAAAACAGAAAAATTGCTGCCTTTCCTTGCCTATTCATGAAAAAGGAAAACCTTAAGAGAATTACTGCCCTACCAAGCCTTCCTTTCATAGCAGGCAAACCAACAGTATTTTTGCTATAATCCAATTTGAAAAAAGAAATTGCCTCGCAAATCCTAAAGAGAGATTACACCATGGATGCAGCTCAGTAAACAGACATTAATGGACTCATTTGCAATGCCTTTAATGAGGTTATATCAATTTAAGGAAGAAAACTTATTACAAAATACAAACTGATTAAGCAACAGTAAGTGGAAAAGTCAAACTGGATGGCTGCTTCTTATAGCTAAAGGTTACTTAGCTATTGATGCACATGTATAAATTGATGCACAAGTTTTCAGATCAGTTAATTACTATAAAGGAGCAAGTAGATTTTCTTCAGGCATAAATCATTGTAATACTTCAGCAGCAATAGAGTTTTAAGGAAAAAATACAGTATTTTCACTCTTAGAAAGTCTTTGAAGTTACTTAAATCCAAATGGTGGAGGAGAAAACACAGTTTTCTGGAAGTCACAAGAGCAAAGTAATGACAAAAAGGCACGCCAAATTAGTCATTAAACACTGACAGACTGAGCTGTAAGATCACTGGAAAAATGTTCCTCAAATTGCAGTCAGCAAAATTTTAAGACCACAAATGTAGTAATTTAAGGAAAAATAAAAGTTAATATGACTAAGTACAAGGAAAATACCTTCAGAATCTATTATAATGTTTGAGCTCTACTGAAAGACTCACTTTGAGCTCTAGGCTCAGCTTTGGTCACCATCTGAATAAAAAACAGTTTAAGTAGAAGATATATGATAAATTTTGACTAGAAGCTAAGCCACATTTCTCCTGTGGCAAAAAAAAANAAAAAAAAAAAAAAAAAAAAAAAACTTGCACTGAATTAAACAGAAATAAAGGACTGTTCAAATCTTTGTGATGAGTAAAACACAGTGCCAGATACTAAGACAGGCAAGGCAGATACAAATTACTCTAACAAAAAAATAGAAGCCAACCCACTGTTATTATACCAAAGTTCACTGCAAACATTCATCATAATCTAACTCCCCTTATTACTGTTAAGTCAGAAAACAAAATTAAGCATCTATGGGCAGATTATAGCGCAGTTAAGGCATGCAAAAATCAAATCAGGCTCTATCAGAGCCCTGTATGATCACTATGGGAGCAGGGAGTGCACATGGCATTGACAGCACCACCTTGGTGAGCTCGACTTTCCCCTCCTGATAAAACAGAAGGAGCTGCTGGAAATGATTGAGAGCAAAGGCAGAAAGACTGAAGTCTAGTGGCACATTTCTTGAGCAGCCTTGAAATCTTTTGTTTCTCACCTGAGCTCCTCAGTACTAATTTCCATCTTCAGCAGGCAAACACTGTTAAAATTTGAAGATGCTTGAATACTAAGAGGACATTTCATGAATACTAATATGGCATTTAATGAAGGGACAGATACATCTTTTTTTAAGCACAGCTTCTCTGAACTTTCAAACTCATTACCTTCATTACATTATGGTTGGACTCAAAAGTTGGAAGGTCTTATCCAACTGTAACAATTCTATTATTACTTTGTTGTGGAATTTTTGCCCGGCTATATAGACAGTGACTCAAAAAAAGTCACCTCAAGCACATTTTTTTAACGATGTTCATACTCACAAACTACTCCAGTACATATCACATGAACAGGTACAAACTGTAGCAAGCAGAAACGAACCTAAGGTTTAAGCCAAAATTGGTAAACAGAGGTTGCTCAGACATCACCCTGCTCCTGCTTTCATGCCCTCTTTGCAGGTGCCCTAGGTGTGCCAAGCAGGGCAAGAGTAGGGAGAAAACTGTGAGGGTGACAGAGCTAGAGCAGGCTGCCCAGAGAGGCTGTGGAGTCTCCTTCTCTGGAGATCTTCCAAACCCGCCTGGATGCCACCCTGTGCCACGTGCTCTGGGTGTCCCTGTTGGAGCAGGGGAATTGGACTAGATAATCTCTAGAGGTTCCTTCCAATCATTCTGTGATTCTGTGAAAACATGGAGGTGGCTGAACTGCTAAAAGCAGCATCATGAGCTGAGCTCTATACTTAGGTTGGATTCAGACACAGCTCACTTGAGAGTGCAACTTGTAGCCTCTGTGAATTTATACCACATAATTCAACAGCATAAATCTTGATCTCACCAGAAGCCACTGACCCACTTAAAGTCCTGGGACAATGTTTTGTTCAGGATTTTCTATTATAACTTAACAGAGTCAATATCACTGAAATATGACCCCCAGACTATGTAAAATGGTCTACTAAATAGCACAAGAATAGAGCACTAAAATCCCTAGACCATAATCACAGCATTTTTTTCCTTCCCAAAAGTTTCTCCTTTCTTCAGCTACTATTTTGAGACCCAAAACCAAAACAAAGACAACAGACACGTTTCCTCCCTTCACAGAAATTTCCATCTTTCCAAAGTATCTTAGCCCTTTTTGACAGAAACCACTGCCTTCTCCTTAGCTAAATCTCCCACTCCAGATAATGGTGAGCCAAGCATTTCTCCTTGGAGTACCTGTTGCCCTGGCAGTTTGTCCTGGAGCTTCGTCTGGACAAGTCAGGTGAATTTTTCTGCATGGGCCACACCTCTGTTCATTCAAGCTCACAATGAAATTGCTAGACTCTCTAGCATCTCTAAACCTAAACAATACAGAGATTTTAGTGACCATCACAGCTAACTGATTAGCAGAACATCCTCTGAAAATACAGCCTCCCAGCAATAACTCCAAATTTGTGGAGCACTATCAGTTTGAGTTACGGAGCAAAAGTCAGCTTGTGGCAGTTAATTTTTACAGTAAGATTATTTTCCAGCTCAATTTCCCTTAACTCTGCTACGCAGCATTATGGAGCGGAGCTACAAAGGACAACTGCTTGCAGGAATCTGGTCATTCCCAGCAAAGTCTTCCCAATCCCCTTTAGCACTCCCAGAAGACACTTTCTGACAGTACTAGTCTGCCTTAGGACCATTCCAAATCCCTACTCCCTATGCAGGATTTCTAAGAAACCCAGATTTGTCAAGTGGCTGCTATGCTTCAAGTTTCTCAAGTGCAAACATAGTAGGTAAAGCAAGAATTTCCAATTTCAGAGCATGTAAAATGACTACCTAAGGTGCATCAAAATATCATTGATTACATCCTTATTTCAATATATGGTTTATATTCCTTTTTTTTATTTTCATACAGTATAACTCCTCTTTAGTATGTTTCAGAATAGCAGAAAGAAGCACGAGTGTTTCTGTAGTTTACATTTTCCATCGAGATTAGAAAAACACCATCTCTACATTTAACATGGTGTGCTTATAATACCGAACAAGCAAATACATTGCAAACAGTAACTTCTTTGCAAGTGAAGCATCAGAAAACTTTCTGCATTCAGAGAGAAAATATTACAAGAGCAGGCTATTTTTGAAAGCAAGTAATTCCTATCTTAGGCATGCATGTCATGTGTGTGCATACACATGAGCCAAAAATGTGACCACTTCAAGGTTCTCAGTGTCTGGAAAGCACCATCCAGACACTGTGCAACTTGGATTCTGAAATTTTGCCATGATTGCGAAAGCAACCAGGTTTTGTTCCTAAGCATAGCTCCCCCTCCCTTTTTTTTTTTTTTTTTTTTTTGCAATTAATGCTCCTGCCGATCTCCAAAGATTAAATCCCTTTATTCCACCAAAGCCTATTTTTACAAATTCACTGTAACCCAGTGTTTACAAACTGAGTTAATTCCCTCACTCATTCATCCAAGAAGGGCAATAATATAATGTTGGTAATAACTAGTAGTAAGTAGTCTGAGGTTTCTTCTAGTAATTGAGCAATTTGTACTTTACCCACCAGCAAAAGGTTGTCCCAGTACCTTGCAGCCTTTCAATTTTCTCTGGAATCAAAGGACTGAGAAAGAGGTTTTACTTTTGATACCATGTATTAGAACATCATGTTAGTTTAATATCAGGGGGCCTCAAACATCTGCCCTATGAGGAGAGGCTGAGGGAGCTGGGCCTGTTCAGCTTGGAGAAGAGAAGGCTGAGAAGGGATCTGATCAGTGTGTACAAGTACCTCAAGGGAGGCAGTGAGGAGGATGGGGCCGGCCTCTTTTCAGTAGTGACCACTGACAGAACTAGAAGTAATGGCCACAAACAGAAGCACCAAACATTCCACAGGAACTTAAGGAAAAATTTCCTGACAGTGAGGGTGATAGAGCACTGGAACAGGCTGCCCAGAGAGGTTGTGGAGTCTCCTCCGGAGATCTTCAAGACCCGCTTGGATGCGCTCCTGTGCCACGTGCTCTAGGTGGCCCTGCGTGTGCAAGGGGGTCGGACTAGATGACCTGTAGAGGTTCCCTCCAACCTTAGGCATTCTATGATTCTATGATTCTATGATCTTTTACAATTAACTTTTTCTAGAGGTAATTGTGTCTTTCCTTTTTTGGAAAGGAAAGGCACATAAATATTGAATCAGATATCATGAATTAAAAAGAAAAAAAGTTAAAAAAATCCACAGAACCAGAGGGGAGACAACTGAGAATAGCAACATGGCAAGAAATTGTCTAGAAAAAGGGTTATTTATTCATGACACTGGAGGGGAAAAAAAATAACCTGAATGCAATTCTTCTCTCTTGATTTGGATTCATAGTGTGTTGCAGGACTCAATAATGCAATGACAGCCTGAACTGTAGCTGTGTAGGGATAGATAAGAACAATCATCTTAAATGGGTTACTCGGAAAGAAACTGCACAAGAATAGCTTGCAGGTGAGGACAATGTTCATGCCAGCAATAAACAGAATAGGCCTGAGCAGTGGTGATGCCAGGAAGAGAAGACAATGCCAACTAGATTTTTCAGCTATTTTGATCATAAGCCAATTTCCACAAGTTCTTAAGAGGCAAAGAGATTTAGGTGATTCCCACAAAAAAAAAATACAAAGGAGGAGGAAAGCTATAAAGAAAGAAGGGGAAGGGGGAGAAGAGGCTACCATATTCTATATAGCTATTTTTCTTGGAGCTGTGGTAGAGGTAGAACTAACACAAAAAAAATAGTTTATGGTCCAGTAATGGACACCAAAAGACAAACTATGACATTGACCAGTGAGGGTAGCAAGCCACACACTTAAACAAAATTCATATACACATGTACACATATGTGTACATATATATATATATATATATACACACATACATATATACATATATATATATATATATATGAATTTAAGCA
The DNA here is from genome assembly GCA_013389825.1 of Crypturellus undulatus. NCBI lineage: Eukaryota > Metazoa > Chordata > Aves > Tinamiformes > Tinamidae > Crypturellus > Crypturellus undulatus. Next base: position 832,287 of record VWPW01006205.1, on the reverse strand, counting down.
GCGCCTAAAATAATAAAGCTGTAATCAGGAACCTTTGCCTCAAAAGGCTAACGACAGGTTAACAAACAGCAAGCATACTGTATTTCTACTCCCTGCCTGTCCAGTCGATAAGACAGGGGACTGTCAGACCATCACACGTGCAGCACATCTAGGGCACAGTTTACTCTATCTGTGATTAGAGGGTGACAAAAGCACTTCACACAAATATTTTTATATCCAGCATCATAATTGCTTGATGTGCTCACAAGTTTAAGATCTTCGTTTCTTTTTGATACACAGAGAACAAGAAATAAGACTGTCTATGCTGTAAGTTTTGGAAGAGATCCCCAAACCACTAAAGTCAGAAACATTTAAATAGATGAAATGTATTCTGGTATTTGCAAGCAAGAGCAATAAATTATTTTTATGCTTCTCTGAGGCTAATATTTTGGAAAGGAGGCGGGGGAAGAAATCAAGATACCGGGTACTAGATATCACCAAGATATCTTGGTTTACATTTTTGTTTCATGCAGATACATGTTAAAACAAAATATGCTGTAATTACACTTTATTACTTCATCTCAATAAGCAGATCATTGGTACGAAACCGCTCACTAGCACTTTAGCCCTATCATGCTGGGAGAGAAAAGAGAATAAATAAGGATATCCATGAATCTCTAAAACATAATAGCAGAGTATCCACTTGATAGGTTTTTGAAAACTCAAGAGATCAGTGCAGCAGAGACTGCTTCCCAGAGAGTCACATTTGAGGGGTGCAAACTCCTGAGAACTTACTGAGTCAGAACTTCAGAGAAAAAAAATATGAGAAAAACTGAATCTTTTTATTGATGTTCCTAAAGACTAAAGAATGTCTGGGACTGAGCAGATAAACACATTTTTTCCAACTTAATGAAAATTAATGAGGCTGAAAAGTTTCTGGAAATAAACTCTTCATAATCAACCTATTAGCCAAGTTACATGTACTGCTGTGAAGAGATGAGAAGCAACAGTGAATAGGCTAAGACACCTAAAGATATTCTGGTACTCAGTTGCCTTTACGAAAGCCTATTCCAGAGTTCAGCTATTTCAACCAGGCCATTCCGGTTTCAAGATCCTTATCCCCTCAGAAAACTATTCACAGTAAACAGTGTCCAAGGGGATCATGCCCCTAGTCTGGTCAAAAAGCCCTTTGCAGTCACCTCTTCAAACTCCTCCATTAAGTTCAACTTCTAATTACTAAGTTAGTTAGTTACCCAGTAAAGCTAAGAGCCAGCTGGAATTAGTTGGTATCTCAGGCCAAGAATAAGAAGTTTAAATTCTTATCTAAACAAACACAGGAAAAAAAAAGCATGAGTTTTACTGTCTTTCTCAACTACTTAATGCTATCAATTTTATTGCCTATAAAAAGATAAGCAAAGACAATATCTACCAGGTAGAACTTAGCTAGGGCTTTGATTACTGCTGCTATATGAAACAAAGTCAACTCAGAGCACTAACACAGATGAGGCCTCTAAAAAAAATGCTTAACAGTGCAAAAAGGTAGAGTTTGTAATTCCCCTTTATATAGCTAGCTCCTGAGGCTGCAAGTAGTGGCTCTATTTTTTCAAATACTTTTTTCTTTTTACTGAGTACAAGAAACACCTAAATACAGGACATGCAGTCTCAGCATGGCTTTGGATAGGAGAAGTATCCAGCTCAATAGCAAAAGACTCCTATGTCTTGTAAAGGCCACAAAGCAAGTTCTCAAGGCCCAGAGAAGGTGGATGCAAGGGTTAAACCCTGCCAGATCGCCCTCGTGAAGGTAGCAATTTAAGGAAGGACAGTCAGGCTGTCTCAGGGAGAAGAGCATAGAAACTATCTGAGGAGAAGGACTATTACACAACCATTAAGCACAGTGAAGATTGACAGGAAAGGAACACCAAATAGAGAGAATCACACAGCAGTAAAACAACAGCAGAAATATTTATGGCACTTCACATAAATCCTTCAGGAGTGAAAGGAAACTTGCATTTAAAGTGCTAAGTGGGAGAAATAATTTATTTCTCAAAATAAGTGTGGAAACAGCATAATTTTAATGTATTCAAATACTACAGATCAAAAGCAGGTCATATCCTCACAAGAACCTTAACAGTAATGGAAAGCTGTTATCCCTTATGATAGCTTGAAACTCTCTCTTCCTCCAGCTTGTGAAGACTTCCCTGAGTCATGCGGGTCCAAAATGAACACCATATTACCCACATATTCAAAACAATGGGAAAGGTTAACTGTAGTTTCTGTATTTAACTCAGTTCTTGACATAACAAGATTATATCCTCTCCTCCAGAAAAATAAACCCGGACAGTTAGTAGTAGCATCAATGCAGGGAGGACCAAAAGAAAAAAAAACAACTCAGGAAACATGGGGCACACAGGTAACTACTGATGTGAAGGGCCCCACCTGTCTACACCTTACACATTCACACACATACCCTTGAGTGTGCTGGCTGTTTGCTATGCACAAACATAATTTTTTATGTTCTTAAATACTGCATTTTAAAATACATGTATAGTGTGTTTTTTTCAGTCCAGACTTTAAAAAAAAACAAAAAAAAAAGAAAAAAAGAAAAAACACAACAGTCCCCAATAATGGAAGAACAGAAGAACGTGTAAAGGAACACCCGCTTTACTTAATGACAAGTTGTTTTTTTGTAGTATTTTTATGTTTTAAAATATAAGCGAGAGGTGTAGATGGCTACATGGAGGCATAGCATTCAAAGTAAGTGTGCTACATTATCTTATACTTCCAAAAATGCAGGACACTAAGATTTTCATCAAATTAAAATTTTTGCTATACAAATGGTCCACAAAAGGGGCTTACAGGGTAGTAGGAGGGGAGCTAGTCACATAGTCATTACATGCACTTAGAGTTAGCATTGGGGGGGTCAGTGGGCCCCCCATTTGCCTTTAAACCATTTGCAGCAGCCCTATTTCAAACCCTCCAAGAGGGAAGTTTTGAAAAAATTTCAGGGGAGGTAGAGACCCTGAAGAAAGAGCCTGGTTGAAGCAGGGGCTGTACCCCTTCCCTACCAGGGTTTTATTAGCAGGAGCCTCCCTGGGGACCAGAGCTGCTCCAATGCACCCAGGCAGTATAACCAACCACTCAGAGCAACAACGCAGCCAGCCAAACCCTTCTGGCAGCAGGGTCAGACCTATAACAGCTTTGCCAGGACAGGTCTGCCAAACAAGAGGTTGATCCTGTTGTGTGCTTTGCTCCCTCACACAGCCCTATCAAGAGGGAAAAAAAAAAAAAAAATCACAGTTAATATGTAGTCTTTGAAGGGGAGAAGGAAATACTGAAGCTAGCAGGGAAGGGGAAACTAAGCTAAGGGCACAGACTGTCTTCCAGAATCCTCTCCTTTAATTGAAGGTGAGCCTCCCCAATTATTCTTCCTGATAAAAATCAACTTCTTCCTTCACGGCTTCTAGGGGCCTGCAGGCATTGGAAGATAAGTGAATTGTATGATTTCAGGGCATTAAAAGAGTGGTTTTATATAATTTCTCTTTTATTCCTTCACTCAGTTAATTGCAGGCGGAAGTGCATTTACTGGGGGGTTGGGGGCAGGGAAGGGGAAGCCCAGTGTTTGAGTTAAACTACCCATCTTTGGTAGACAAACAGAAAACATCCAGTCTGCTGAGAAAAGCTGTTTATTTCTTACAATCGTAGTAAAAGGAACAAAAGTACTCAAGATAAAAACCCTTCAAAAAAAAAAGAAAAAAGAAAAAAAAATTCCTTGTATCAAATGCTTTCAACAGATACCACTTAGTCTGCGAGAGAGACACATTAAATCTGAAATGGGGCTAATCTATTAATCCTGAATCATAAATAAGGACTCCCTAAAGCTTTTTATTATTATTATGCCAAATTGGCATTTCTGGCTCTCCAAGTAACTGTCTTGAATTAGATACCAAGGTGCTCTCTTGAGTACACAGGAACAGTTCAGCTCAGTGCAGGGTTCACAGCAGTCAGTATGCACCCAATGGAAGAGCATCCATGCTTTATGAAAAGTGCTAAAGGGCTAGATGAGAAGTGAAAAATACTTTTAACTCCAGTTCCTAACGGTTTGAGACACATAACTCTGACCTGCAGTAAGTCTCCTGTCACAGCTCTGAGACTTTCTTGATATTTTTGTGGATGGCCAACTTGTGATTCCTGGTTCAGAACCCTGGTTCCTAAGTTGGATGTAGCAGGCACTGCCTTCTCCGTTAAAGAAAGCATTTGTTTAAGATACCAGAGTGGGGTATAAATCCCATCAATGCGGCCAGAACTATCTCTGTATGTTGCAGGAAACAATCATAGATTGGAGGCAAGGCCCTGAACCCTTCCAAATAAGATGTGAAGTGTATGCTCTTTTCTAGTCATACAAGATTGGCAGACAAGTAGGAGCTGGAAGCATACACAACCAAAGCCATTAAAAAACTTCCCACCTTTGCTTGTGAGGCCAAAACACATAGAACACAGGACAGGAGTTGATAGGTCACTCTTCTGCACTAAACTCTGCCCAAGGCTGGCAGCAGAACTGAACTGGAGGCGCTTCTGAAACCACCCCCTACAGTGCACTTAATTGCTTGGTGTGAAGGTGACTTGAGCGTTAACAGGTCCTACTCTTTCTAGGGCACAGCAAATAAGATACACAAAAGAGGTCACAGCTCAAATACTTTAATCTAGCATAGATTTCTTTATTAAATATCACAAAGATCAATATATCAGAATTGTTGATTCTATTTTGAATAAGACATGTATCAACACAGGATTGTGACTACACCTAAGAACAGGACTACACGCCACTTGCTACATAGATTTGTTTGTTTGTTAGTATGGCCAAGGAGAAGTTCCCATTATCCTTCTATGATCATGCATAAATCAAAAGCCTAGTTTATCACAGGGAAAGGTGACAGCTAAAAACCTACATGTGTTCTGCCATATCCATTTTCTCCTAAAGGTACATGAAAATCCTATTACTGAATAGAGCAACATCAAGATGGGGATAATGTCTGTACCTGAGTAGTAGTTGTGGGCATCTCTGAGCACCAGGAAAAGAGCTCTTTCCATTTGTTTCTGAAGTATCTGGCTGGAAGGAGCTGGCACACAACTCTGGGCACACAGTCATCTTTACCCAAAGGATCAGGTAGTGTGTTATTTATCTGCTGGACAGCTGCAGCCACCACCACACACTGCTTGTTGCAGCAGGCTCAGCAGCACCAGTGCTTCACAGTTGAACAGTGGCTACTAGGAGGACTTGCCAGCTCTTATACATCACCCCCATCATTTCCTCTTCAGTCTTCTCATTTGCACTGAAGGGCAGAGACTACTGCAGTTGCTGGAGAAGCTCTGCATTTATGGAGGAACTCAATCCCTGTGTTATTTTAATGAGACTTCTTGAAGGGCTTCTTTAGAGGTTATTTCTGATGACAAGGTGGAACAGGGGTAGGGAGGACCATGCAGAGTGATTGCAAGAAGTCTTCTCAAATGGACTACAGAAAGTCTCGGATCCCTACAGAGCCCAGACATCAGCAATGGTAACTCAGTGTGCTGCAGAGGACTCACTACCTGACCTAACAAATCTGTACACTTGGCACAAGGTTATATATCCTCAGTTCAACATGCCCTTATCAGTATAACAGTACAGACACATGAACAGAGATGGCAGGCACATGTGTGAAGTACAGGCTCTGCAAACAGGCGTCTGTTTGTAGACACATTCCAATTCCCATGAAGGTTATGGAAAGAAACACTTCCCCTTCAGTCTCCACCTGGTTCCTGCAACAATTTTTCCTCAGAGCTCTCAAGGTTCACAGGCCATTTCCTGTGGCTCCTGCCACACGGTGATGCTCCTAAGCAGCTAGATTTGCCTCACATAGCTTAATCTTTTCAGGAAAAAACATAGGTCACTTTGCCATTGGGACTCAAACCTAGATGAAAAGTGAACACCATGACCACCATTGCAAGCTGGCTTACTTGCACCAGCAAAGTCTTGATTGCTCCATATATTTGACTTGCACTAATAGCACTACGAGCAAGTAATACTGGAGCAGTTCATGGAGTCTGGAGTCACCCCATGAAACCATTACAGAGCAACACTTCATTACAGAGTTTCAAGATCACAACCCAATTGTGTTTAGCACTTCATAAACCAAATGCACCTCTTGGAAAATGCACTGTCTCAGCATTAAGACATGATGCGTAATCACTTAACATCAGTACTGCAACTGCATCTATAACTGCAGGTTTCTGAACTGTGAAGTTCAGAAAAGGCTAAGTCCCTTCCCCTTTCAAGCATACAATTGTCAGATCTGTACATGGCATTTGAGGTTTGGGACTGCCAAATTACTTAATTGAAAATAAAATTCCAAGCTGTACATCACAAAAAAATGGTACTGTAAATTATTAAACTCACAAACATCAGGTTATTTCTCATCTTAAACATTTTTAGAAAAAGTTAAAATCATCAGAATCTATTGCAGATAGAGACAGTAGCAACGTGTCTTCGCAAAGAGTTACAATGCAGGGAGTTATAACACGAAAAGACTATGGAATGACTTCAGTGACTTTTTAATCTCGAATCAAAGCAAACAGCATTATAAAGTTATATAAAGCACAACACATTTAGGCACAACAGTAGCCTTTGTGCTGCAGAAGACTGGGCAGTTAGACCAGCACTCCGAAACCATGAGGCATGGCAGATGCCGCCCATCCAACTACCAGCAAAAGCAGGTTGCCCAAAGCCTGGAGGAAGCATCAGCTTTGCCAGCACCAAGGGCCTTTGGACCATGGGTCTTTATAGCTCAGCAAAAACACATGCTTTCTTTACCAGAAATGTGATCAAATCAACAGCAGAGGCACCATGAAAGCAGAACAGGATGTGTGTATATCTAGTTTCAGAGAAAAGCAAGAAACACCAGTTAAAGTAGTGGCTGGGAGCAGCTCCTGCTCCGAGTCTCAGGCCTCTGTCCCGCCACCTGACTTCTACGGCACCCAGTGAAAGGGATCTCAGGGCACATCGCTCGCTTCTGTTTGTTCATCTTTAATCCGGCCACGTTTTCTTACAGCAATCTGCAAGACATGGTGTCCTAAGCTGCACAAGTCAGCTGCATCATGCTATCAGGTTTTGACCCAATACAACCTCTAAGGATTTGAAACCAACCACTCTGAAAACAACTATTTTGGAGGGCACTTAGGTGCAGCAAGCCTTTTTTTCTAAGTTATTTTTTTTACAATAAAAATTAACCTGGGGTTTAAGTGCTAGCCTACTTCTTCTGTAAATGAAAGCCATTTACTAGGGTAGCATATCATTTTTCTGTGATGCAGAAAAAAATAAACCGATTTTTTTTTGTATTGAGAGAAATCACATAAAAATGTGGTTAAGTTCTAGAAACTTGAGCTTGAAGCCACCTGAGAGTCAGCTAGCATGCAAAACCTGGAACCTACCCCATTAAAATATTGATTATTAAATGTATCTTTATGAGAGCACCTACCACTCTAACCGGAACCCTTATGCTAGATACTTGTGTTCACAGGATCCCAAACTCTTTGGATCAAATATTGCCATATGTCTCTGTGTGCAAGTCAGACCAAATACATGTACATTTTAAATACATGCACATTTTGAAAGACATGCGTTTTCTCAGATATTGAGTGATCAGCAAATACAAACTCTTTTTAGTTTAACTAGTATCCATTAAATAACAAGGAAGGAAGAGAAGATACTATTTAAAGAATAAGATTTGGTTGTCTGAAACATAACAGACAGCTACTAGGGCACTTGCTATAGTTTCCTTTGTTTCAAAGGAAGCCTGCAAAAATTAACTGAAGCTGCCCCAATGCAGCTTTATTGGCATGAGGACTAGCCACGTAAAACAAACAAGCAACAACAAACACAAAAAAAACCCACCGCACAACCAAACTCTCTAAACATGTTTCCATAGACATTTGCCATGACATGGCAAAAGTCAGTTTGTCTGGGATGGAGAGAAACACATCTCCTGGGATACTACAGGGACTCGCTTAGAAAGTGAGGAGGCATTGAGGAATGATCTGGCAGCATTGCCTGTGGTGCAGAAAGAGCTACAACATAGTACCCTATTTAATATAGAACTTAAGTACTTTTTCAATCCATTTAGGAATCTAGTGCCCATTTCAAATATCAGGAACTGTATGTTACAGTAAAATCATTCAAGTATAATGAAAGGCAATGGGAAGAATTTTGTATTTTCTATCCCAACTCATCACCACACATATCCAAATGCCCTTGATGTTCTATTAATTGTTTTATACCGATTATGCAGCTCAACACTGTACCCAAGACTTCTCTGACAAAAAAAGGTAAACCTTCTAAATCACTGAAACATTTCTAGAAATATTTCTGAACTGAAATTTCTGAAGGTGACTAAACTGGGATAATATCTAAACATTTGCAGCACAACCTCACGCTGTCTCTTCCAATTAGCATTTCTACAATAATCTCCCTCCTAAGCATTACTCAGCTGTAATTGATTATAATGACAGTGCATAATTTCCTTTTATATATATGATCTTTATTTCAACAATTTTCAGCAACATGAAGTATACAGCAATGCAGCAAAGAGATCAGTGACAAAGAGCAAATTGGGATGGTTTAAGAGAAACATCAGCAGAGGAAAATTCCACTGCTTTGCAAGCAATCCCATAGATCTCAGGAGCAGTAGTACTACTCATCAGGGAGGAAGCAGCTCATTTTTCTTCCCTTGAGTGAAGAATTTCTCATCTGTGGTTATTCAGAATATGCCTGTCCCAACCAATAGTGAGTAGGTGTTTTGCACTGTTCAGACAGAACTGATCTAGCTAACGAAAGAGAAGAAGCGCCCCTGGCACTACGGCCGTAACCAATCACCGTCAGACAAATCATTTTTTAAATGGATGACTGCCTCTGATCACAACTGTTTATGTTCTGCGTAGCAAACTGCACACAAAAACAATTGCATAAGTTCGCAGCAGAGCACTACATACATCAGTTCGGGCTCACCTGCAGTCCTCTGCAGGAGTCATTAATAGTAACAACATAGAGCCCTGCTTCTCTGAATCATTTGCATAGACAGTAGGTAAGAACACAGTTCTTTTGAGACACTTACTTCCACTTCCCAAGCATTTGGGGGAGGAAGGGGTCGAACCTGGTAAGGACACGCTTCGCTCAGCGCACACATTATTCAGGCAGGCAGGCTCGAGACACGTTGTGCGAGCTTCCCAGGCTATCTGGTTTCACTGCAACTAATTGGTAACCAGTAAACCCATGCTGCCTGTGATAAGAGAGTAGCAGCCTGCTGGCAGCAAGGCCAAGAGCATCAAAGTTTAAACAGGCTCCCTTTACAAAGCACATGCCACAGCACTGCAAGCACATTTGGACAATACTCTCCAGAATAATCATTGTGATGGCCTGCACGGCATCTAAAGTACTTTAGATTGCTAAAAATATCCCCCAGCAGGCCACCTTTCTAAAGCAGAGAGGTTTATGAAAGTGCTACACCTTTCAAGTACAGGGCACTCTAATGCCGGAGGATAATGGCAGATCGTGTTTTCAGTCACGGCACTGCTTGGGGAGAAACGGTTCACATTGCCGTGGCTAAGGCACGCACAAAGGGGCAGACTGCATCACCTCCCTCTTTGCCCTCTGAGCCACGGAAAGATATCAGCAGGAAGGAAAGGAGGGGGCGACCATAGAGGCCAAGAAGAAGCACTGATGTTAAGCTGCGCTTTCCCCCGATACGCATTCACGTACACAGCACGGCTGCCTTTTCCCTCCCCAGGGGCCAGGCCTCGCCCACACCGCCTCTGCTCGGCGCCCGGCGAGGAGGCAACGCGCTCGCGGGGACCCGCGGAGCCCGGTGCGGGCAGGGGGACGGCCCCAGCGGCGCGGGGGGCGCGGCGGGGACTCACCGTAGATCATGGCGAGGCCGGTCTCGTGGAGGAAGCGGACCCGGCGGTGCTTGAAGAGCCAGATGGTGAGGATGGTGAGGGTGAGGAGCAGGATGAAGGTGAGGAGGCTCACGCTGTCCTGCCGGTGGCTCTCCTCCGCCTCCTTCTCCGTGGCGATCTCCTCCATGGCGCTGCTGCTCCGCTCCGCCGCCCGCAGCCCGCCCGCTTCCAGCAGCAGCAGGAGCGGCGGCAGCACCGGCAGGGCCATGGCCGCGGCTCCGCGCCCGCCCGGCAGCGAAGGAGGGAAGCAGGGAGGGAGGGAAGGAAAGGGCGAGCGACCCCGCTGCGCAGGAACCCGCCGCGCGCCGCCGCCTCCCCCGGACGCTTAAAGGCGCAGCCACCGTTGGGCGGCGCGCGGCGACCGTTGGGCGGGACGCGGCGACCGTTGGGCGGTCGCCTCGGCCGCCGTGAGGCGCCCTCGCAGCCGGAGCGTCGGCGATGTAGCTTTGGATCGCGAAATTCCGAGGGGAAAGAAAAAAATCGCCAAATAATAATCCCCACTGGGGAGGATTTCAGTGTGTGAGGCTGGCGGTGTTGGCAGCGGGAGCCTCCACGTGCAAAGGGATCACGTTTTTGCTGGGAAACGCTCCGTACCGCGTTTCGAGGGCACCGGCAGCTCGCAGGAACCGGGTTTCTTCTCCCCAGTTGGCAAAATGAGCCGCTCACTGACAACGGCCGGGACGCGATCATAAAAAACAATAATTCCTGAGCCTGCTTTTGTCATTTTCCGTAGCGGAGCTAGGTCATCAGCCCCTTTTCTCTCTGAAATCTGCAAGGGAAAACTGCAGACACTCATCACGAGCTGTGGATTTTCCAAAGTTCTCATGAAAGAGTGAGAAACACAGATCCAGACTCAGCGATTCCTGCAATGCTCAAGGGTTATCTCCCACTTTAAACACATCTTTCTTTCCAGATATAAGAAATACGAATTGCTGTCTTAGGATTTTTTGCCATCAAAACACATCTTACCGGATATGTGGTTTTAGGAAGCAAGACAATTGCAGGAAACCAACAGAACTATTTTTCATCTGAATTTTATTTTCCTGAAAAGCAAGTGTTTGCCGGTTGTTTTTAGATGGTCCGGATTTGAGGGAAGCACAGAAAAGTCACCTTTTGTTTTTCAAAAGCAAACCAAAATCAAAATTTCCTCCCTAAACTATTTTTCTTTAATGGCTGGTTAAACTTAAAAACCTTAAAAATAAAGGTGGGAAGGAAGACACCAAAACCCAGGGAATTCTAAGTAACCCAAATGGGAGTTTATTATTATTATTTATTTCTTTTTATAAAAAGCTGTAAAATTTGGACGTTTTTCATGAAGTTCCTTAGGAGCTCTGGAGTTTGACTTTGACTACAAGGTCTCCCATTTTCTAGTGATGATGTGAGTAGTGATGACCTGGGTGTTTCTGTAGCCTTTCCCCCAGCTTTATTATTTTCAATCTCACCTTCTAACAGCTGTATTCTAACCATTATTTTGCATAAAAAGAAAAAGCAGCAAACCTTTGGCTATGTGCTTAATTCGTTCTAAAGTTGATCCTATCTCCGTTAGTGCTGTCGTCTTAATGTTACTGCATGGTCATTTGTGAGGGTATCAGCTGGAGTGCTTTCTAGTTACAAGATTATCTTTTCCAGCTTTCTCTCCTGCTAGTTAGTTCAGATTTTTCCTTATCACATATACTTTGTCTAGGAGATTCAAAATATATTAAAAGAGATTTAATTTGAAAAATACAGAGGAATGAGAATTGCAATATTTATGTATTCTCAATATTTGCTTTGAGGCATTATTCCATGTAAGGCATTTGTAGTTCACCAATAATCTTGAATATCTCCTCTTATTCTTTTCCTTTCTCGTTTCCTTTATATGCCAGCTGCCGCCATTGGGAACATCTCTGAGTCATATTAGCTTTGATACATATTACGTCCTGTTTCAAAGCACAGCTTCACCAAGAACTTACATAGCCTCTTTAGAAACATTTCAAGATACTATCTATCTAAATCAACATTTTTATTTATATTCAGTCCTTTTAAATGTCATTAACCTGAACAAACACCTGAGCAGTCTTAAAACTCCAGGATAATTACATACAATTACCAGTAAATATTTGATTGTGCAGTGGTGAAAGTTTGCTTTCATAGTGCTGTCATTTGTATACCTTCTAAGCATGAAAAACAATAATTTGTACTAAAGATCTAGCTCTTAAACCTACATGAATCATTAAAAATTGCTGCCTTCAGATTCTCTTACATTTACTCTCATGCTCAAAATTAACATTTCTGCTACATTGACAGCCTTATACTTCTAAATCTTTAGGACATAATCTTCAGACCTCACATCAGATTGCAGGCATGCAAAACTCTTATAAGAATGTGTAATGCTGATAAAGCTGTAAAATAAAAAGTGAATAGCTGTAGTAGGCGTTCTTCTCGTTTCATTATCATGTGCTGGATAGTGCTGAGTAGAGTCTGTTTCTAAATATATGCCAGCTCTTTTCCTAAGAAAATACTTTATGTGTATGTTGCAATTTCAACTACCTCTCAGCTGAGCTGCAAACTGTCAGATTTCAAAGTTTCTTTTGGCAAAATTTTCCACCAATAGCTTGTGTTTTATTGTCCAACATCCACGTAGGTTATTACACATTAGGCCTCCCACTCTCCAGGCAAACATGCGTAGCATCTGGGCAATTTTTGAAATAACTAAGTGTAATAGCCAAGTTTTACGTTTTCTTAAACAAACTGTGTTGTCTGTGGAGGGAAATATTCATCCGTAATATGGCATGTTACCCATTAATGTGACCTTTAAAAGTTCCATGCTCCCCTTTTCAGTGGGCTTTGACTACTACATTGCCTTTGCAACCTCTGCACGAATGTTCTCTTATCGCAGGAACACCTCCGTTGCAGTCAGTACATGAGCAGGAACTGTTCCAAATTGCTTTTGTTGAATAAAAGATTTATTTTCATCACTGTTGCACATAGAATCTGGTGCACGCCACCCTGTGTGGAAGTGACTAAGTCACATACACAAATTGGTGATGAAAATATGATTGTTTCTGTCTATTTAGGAGGTCTAAGTTAATAGTAATGTCTCCCTGTGCAACTCTGTGCTGTGTCTGATGAGTATTGGCAGGGGATTTAATACATTTTTGCCAACACACTATGTTTGGTCCCTGCAGGCCAAACTTTGCTGTCCTTACTGATCAGTACCATGGTCCATGAGCAGCACGGTAGACTCGATTATCAAGATTTTTAAAAGTGGTGTCAGGCTGAGCTTATCTAGGCAGCCCTCAAGCAGGCTGCCTCCTTGCAGAAGAGCCGTGTCCACACCAGTGGGTTCCTTGCAGCAGTGTAGCCAGCCAATTGCTCTGTTATTTTCAGTCCATGAGACACATCCTCTGCTTCACCTCAAGGCAGGCTTCAGTGCTGTAATGTTTCTGCAGCTACAGTTGTGCCCCAAACGTTTCTTTGACAGCTCTCCAGCTGCCTTGCTGTGCCCATGCTGCAGACCGCAGCTGTCTTTGTGCTCTCTAATGCTTGGCGATACCTGGGTCTTTCCTCGGTTTAAAGGCACCCCAAAGAGGCTCTGTGCGTTTTTGTTCCAAACACTGGCCTGCCCTCTTGACAAAGTTATGCTTTTGTTCTGCTTTGTTCCTACATTTTTAGGCGGAAGGCCTCTGTTGGAGAGGCCCTGCTGCAGAGTCCTTGGGTTCCAGGGACAGAGGCAAGAAAGGACTTAGGGAAATTTAAGACAATGCCGAGATCGCAATAGAGGCACCAGAGACTTAAAATTGAATTTATGAGATGGCACTTACAGGAAGCAAAGGACAGAATCTGGTCATTAAACAAAGTTCAACTATTCAGAAAGGGATTCTGGAGGATCTGGGTATTAAAAGCTAATCAATCCGTGCATTTGTACACAGCCAATGCACAAAGGAATATTAAGAACTTTGTATCTGGTACCTTCTTATAGGTGTTCTTTAAAACGCGAGATTCTGACCAGACTGTCCTAGAGACAGACAGAGATCAGCTCATCTCACATTCATTCATGATGCAGGAATAAGTTGATTAGCAAGACTAATTAACCTTGCAGTACCTAGTATGGTACCCACTGCCCTTTACTCCTCTCTTTCTTTGTCTTTTATTCCCGCTTACGACAAAATCTCCTGTTACTGTGTTTTCAAAATGGAAACCTGTCTGAAAGCTGTTGCCAACTCTGACAAGGGCTGTCTTGTCTTGTGGGTTAGCCTCCTATGTCAACACAGAACATCCCAACATCCTTGGATCCCAGAAAACATGCCTTGTTGTAGGCATGTATTTAAAGACAACAGAGTGTTCTGCATTTAAATTGCAAAGAATATGTCATTTTGATTCAAAAAGGAATTTTTTTGATTTCGCAGCTGCTGCAAAAGCTAACGATAGTTATGAATTTCTGTATATCAGTGAAAATCTCAAAGCTGCCTTTTTTTTTGCCGGTGCAAACACAGAAATCAACATTAGCCTGTCCAACAGACAAAAGTCTAGCTACTAAAAAAGCTGTTCACTGCTTTTCACAAAGTAAAAATATAGTTACTCCCAATACGGCCACATCTCAGCTTTTATAGCACAATAAACTTTAAAAATGCCTGAAGGGGATACGACTGAAAATTCTAGCAACAGAAGGATGCTCTGCTATCTCCCTCATGCCTGAACAGATTGCTTTTTGCTTCTAGATGTGTGTAACTTCACAGCATGGTTGATGTTGGAAGGGACCTCTAGAGATCGTCTAGTCCAACCTCCCTGCTCCAGCAGGGACACCCAGAGCACATGGCACAGGGTGGCATCCAGGTGGGTTTGGAAGATCTTCAGAGAAGGAGACTCCACAACCTCTCTGGGCAGCTTGTTCCTTTGCCCTGCTACCCCCACAGTCAGTAAGTTTTTCCTCATATTCGGGCAAAACTTCTTGTTCAGTTTGTGCCGCCTGCTGCCTCTTGCCTGTCACTGGGCACTCATAAAAAGAACCCAGCCCCATCCTCTTGACACTCTCCCTTAAGATATTTGTCTACACTGATAAAATCCCCTCTCAGTCTTCCCTAGGATAAACAGGCCCATCTCTCAGTGCTTCCTCATCAGAGTGATGTTCCAGGCCCCCTCATCATCTTCATAGCCCCCCGCTGGATTCACTCCAGTAGTGCCATAGCCTGGGAGGCAATGTTCTGCTAAGGACATGGCACATCCCCCCTTATTCCTCACAGGAAGGTAGTTCATTAACTTCTAGCAGAGAAAATCATGACTATGGCTTTCAATGTTAGAGCTGCTTAAAGAAGTGCACAGTGATCACAAGTCTGCTCTCATCACTTCCCACCACAGGCCCCATAGTATTAAAATTAGTGAATATCATAGCACCAGGACTTATCTGGTACCAGAAGGATCTGAAAGGACCCTGGAAAAGATCAAAGGAGCTTTGTTTGTGATACGTGGATTATAATTTGACATGCTTATGTGAAAAATATGTCTTCTCTAGCCCTCGGAGCCTGGAGTATCCAAATTGCAAAAAATGCAGAAGCATCTGCTGTCGACTGCCAGCCCACCACTACCAGAAACAATGTCTATGAACTGAGAAGATTTCTTAAGACACAATTCTAAAGTACAAATGAAGAAAGGTGGGAAATATGTGTGTTGTGACATTCTTTATTATTGTTATTATTAGTGCAGATTTATCAAATCTTTTGACAACGTTTCCTTGGAAAAGCCTACTGTTTTTTTCTTCATAGGGAAACAAAGTCAAAATGGTGTTTGATTAAATCTATATTACACTTAGTATGCCATGCCTGTAGGCACTGCATAGGTAGGGAAGTTAATCTTCATAACTAAAGTTATGCTAAGTATCTTGACTTCACCTGAAGGCAGTACAAAGTCACACCTAAATATGAAATAAAATAATAAGTTTAGATTAGGAACCTACATCTGAATCTGTTTTTTCCAGTTCCTGTTTTTTTTTTTTTTTTTTTTTTTTAAAAAAAAGAAGTCAGTAATTACTTCTACAAGAAAACAAGCTATCCTATAAATATTACTTTGTAAAAGATCCTCTAAGGAGCAATCTTAAGTGGTAAGTGTCTCCATTGTGCTGTACATTGTGCTTGCAGTTCTGTAAGATGCCTAGGAACTTGGTGAGAAGTTGTAACTTGCCTGTTATATTTCCTTAGGTTCACTTTCAGCTTAATTACTTTGAGTTATTAACAATATAGTAATATAGTCTATTTGTATGTAAATGATCTCATTCAGAGATAATAAATTACTCACTAACAGAGCGACAAAAAGTGAGTTACAATATCTAGCTCTGTCTTAGTACGTATCTCCAATGTTTCCAAGACTGGCAAAAGTGTAAGAGGACAGTACTTCCAAAGGATGAAGACAATTTCATTGTAAATTTATCTACTGTGGAAACTAAACAACTGATTGGCTATTACTCATCTTATAGAGTCTGACAAATTATGTAGGAAATTTGGAGACATATCTTTAAAAAGGCTACATGTGAAGCAAATTCCCCCCAGTTTCAGAACAGCTTCAGTCAGAAGGGGGCTGCCTAGCTCAAAACAATGACCAAATACAAGTATAAAATAAAAGGAGCTAATAGTAATACTGGGAACTGGTCAATCTCTTCCAAGAACAAGGAGCCTGGGGCTGGTGAGGACAGTGGCCTTTTTCAGACATTAGCATTCCTCATCGACCCTAGCAGGAGAGGCAAGCTCTAGGGGAGAACATGTGGGATCCAACAGTTGAGCCCTCTCACAAGAGCTCTGTGGCTACAAAGCTTAGTGGGGCTAGGTCACCCTGTGGCAGAATCTAAAGTCTGACAGCTCCCTAAAAATATGCTTCTTGCACACAGAACCAGATGGGATGATACAGATAGGGATTTCTTTAATTTTGTTTTACTGGCCAAAGGTACGGAGGGACCCCAAAAAAGATTTAAATCAAAAGGCAGAGAAACGTTATGGATTGCTGCAAGATACAGACAATACTATCTTAAGCTCTCCACCCAGGATAGGAATAGTCCAAGGTGGATGTCTTACACAAATTAACATCACAGCAATGAAGTCAGGCACAAGTCACCATTTTTGCTATTGTAATGAAGCATTTGATGTTATGTCTTTCCTTATTTATTCCTTATTCCAGTAGGTAAGATAGATAGTTCCTTCTTAAAGAAGGCTTTTAATACCAATCTTATCTGCATATTCTCTATTTCTCATCCTTCCCCTGTTGTACGCTCCTCAAAATACATTCTGAGTTTAGGCAATAGAAGAAATAGGGCAGTTTATTGTGTCATAGGTTATTGTATACATACCAAGCAGTGTTGTTTAGCAGGCCAAATCTATGCCTTCAAATACAGTTTGTACAAATATGTCTACTAGATGTGGAATATTTGAGGACTTTCCAAATGCAGGTTAGATGGTAAGTACATTGCATGACCTCTAGTGGTATTAAGCCCAAGGCACTCTCAAAGTTATTCAGCAATCTGTAGCAATCTGGTACGATGGGGAAACAGTTGAGGTTGCAGAGACACTATCAGAGACACTGCCACATATGTGGCAGTTCTGTTCTGCTGTATCCCTCTTTAGCATCAGGTTTGTACTAACCCAGATTTTGTCCCACTGCCAGGATAACTTTCAGGAGGGCTTTCCGTTCAGCATGAATCCCAAACACTTTCTGCAGGGCAAACATCTTCCAGCGATGCTATTATTGTCGACTAATTCCACGTGGTTGTTAATCTTCCCTGCTGTTGTCTTCCTGGAGAGAAACCTGCAACATAGCAGCACCAGTGCAGGAAGGAATGACTTCTGTAGCAGGAGGAAAAATCTACAGTGCCTGCTCTCCAGGTACTGGAGTTCAACAGAGGAATAATGATCTATCATCTCCCTGGGTTTTGTGGGTTCTATCTCCTGGAAGAGGTGAAGTAGTCATTGCTAAAATCCTCTTGGAGGGTCCAGAGTTCCCACAACAGGAGACGAAAGCTAGGAATGACCTTCTGCATGGGTTGTGGACCTTTGCCAGGGGCAAGGCAGGAGCAGGGCTGCCAGAAAGTGTCAACAGCACAAAGATAGTGTGGAAATGGAAGCAGACATGGCAACAGAAAAGAGTCAATGTCACTGTGCGATTAGGAAGCAGCGCTTTCCTACAGGAATGCCAGGAGATCAATGTTAACACAGGGAGGTGGTGGTGCAACTGCTCGGCAGGATAGCAAGATCATGGGCCGCCCTGAGACAGCCAGATCATTCTTGGGATGTTCTGGGCCTGTTCCCATGGTTCCCTGTCTCATCTGTCATATTATTCAGGCCCTGAGCCACACTGAGTGTGCGACGAGTCACGGGTACCCCTTTCTCGCTGTTTTCTAATACATTATTTTCTGTTTAGTCCTTTGGTGGGTAAATAGGTGTGAAATAGAGAGGAACTTCAAAGTAAATTATTTAAAAAGGAAATCAGTTTAATTAGGCAATATACAAAATTTGTCACTCTCCAGTTTAATTAATCCAGAAAATTAGTGCTATATTTTCTTATACTACAAAACTATTTTAAGTACTCTTAAGCACTCTTCTCAAATGTCTAAATAAAGACTTTTAATGAATTCCTTTCAAAGTATGTTCCACAGTTACTTATGCTTATTATTTGTCTTTTTAAATGTTCATAATTAACCCTCATAATTAACTAGTCAGTGTGAGTATAATTCAGAGCTGTTTGAAGTTCTCTTGTTATATCTCTTTAATGTGTGTGTAAACTGATTAGGCCTAGCTGTTTGTCAAATGAAAGGAAGGTTTTTATGACATGCACTGCGTAGTTTCATTTATGTATAGCAGCATTACATACATGGTACTTCATGGTTCTCACACAGAAATAAACTATCAGTTTACTATTCCCCATAATAAGTGAGATTCACTTAAGGCAGCTTTAGAAAGTCAGCTTTGGCCAGCCAGAAATCAAGATTTTGATTTCTAAATCTGAACTCATCACCCTGGGCTGACTTTATAGTTCCAAGAAAAATAGACAGCTGAGGTAGGTCAGATTAACTGCCCTCTGAAAATGCTTATCCGAGAAGGAAATGAATTGCCATCCTAAAGCTGTTCTCCATTGACTATAAAGTATTCTTTGGGTGACAAACTCAGATTTATGTGCCCAGCTATTAGGCATTCTGCTTCAGGGCTAAGGACAGCTCTCCACAGATCCAGTTTTTCCGGTTGCAGAGGGTGCCAGTAAGCACTGCAGTCTCCAAAAGAAATGCTCTAACGGATACACACCTGAACGGGAAACATGCATTCTCTTAGAGAGGTGGGGCAGAGGCAGATTTTTGTCATCTGATTGAAATCAGAGACAATAGACTGTTTTGTTGGGAATATGTATCCCACTGAGAAGGTCTGAAAGTGAATAAAGTATTAGTCCCCAGTTGTGCCATCCTTACTGGACTTCGTTTTTTTTTTTTTTCGTTTGTCCTGATATCCCTCTTGCTCAAGATACTTTACAGAGATTTCTGCATCTTGAATGGTTTCTGCATTCCTAGAAAGAGAGAGACTGAAATCCATCAGAACAGCACAAGGTTGACTGAGTATAGATTTCACTTGCACTAGGTCAAAAACACTGCTCATTTTTTAATAGCTCATTGAGCAGCTCTGGACCAGTTTCCTACCATATGATTGTGCTTCTCTTTTGACCTTTAAGACAAGGCCAAGATGAGCAAGATCAGTTTGTCCAAGATATATTTAGGGTCTATATAGTATATACATCTGTATATGTTCAAAGAATTCCTTTGAATATCAGTTTACAGCACTAAAATCTGTCTACCTATTTGACTGAGAGGAGGATCTTTCTACATGCCAGATTCATCTAACTCATATCTCCCTCTGGTAAATAATTCTATTCTGCAGGAACAAGTATCTTTAATTTCATGTAATTTTTCTCAAAACAAGATAATTTAGTTTAGTAATTTCTATTCTGAACAATTTTGCTCATTAAGTGCCACTTACACATAAGAGTCTTAGTACAAGTCTACCTACTATGCAATAAAACTTCAGAGTTTAAATTCTTCCAACTAATAGTTGCTTTGATATTTTTATTTCTATCTTTGCCTACAAAAGTCCCTTGCTATTTCGTATTATCAACAGTTTGACTAATTTATTCCTAAGGGTTTCAAGGTGACATAGCAGTATTTATAAAAACAGTATCTAGAATGTGTATTACTTACTCTACTGACAGAAAGAAAGCTGGAAAAAAAAAAAAGGAATCCTATATTTCTTTACTTTTGTGCTCTTTATTTGTTTTCTTTCAGTTTCCGGCTGATTTTGATATCAGTAGGCATCGACAACTATCTCCATCCTTGTATCTCTCCACCTCAACAGATGTCTATAGCTGTCTCTGGCAGACCCTTGTGCTCTCAGCGTGCATCGATGACTATCAGTATCGACCGTTCTCAATACTGAGAGGCCACAATGAGTGACAATTTCCATATGTATCTCCAGGGAACAATATCTGTAGATATCAGATGCCACTGATAGGCATCATTATCTCTAGATAACAATGTAACCTAAAGAATTAAGGAAGAAGCAGAGGACTTGCTCACACCAGTGGAGGGAAAGACAAGCAAGGAGCTTGAGCATTAGCCACTTCTACTGACAACAGAAGAGCAATGGATGGAGAAGAGAAGCTTGCAGCCAGTCTAGGAGTAACTGCTTTGGGTTTTGCATGAAGAGGGTGGGTGAAAGCACCCACAATGAGTGCCTCTAGTAGCTGTAGTCCTCTGACACAAAGCTGTGCAAAACTGATACAAGCAAGGCTAACCATGGCCCCTGACATTTCCCCTTTACCCCTCTGTTCCCAGCCAAAAAAAACCCAATTCTGAATAAGAAGCTCAATCTTTGCAAACACTGACATGCCACTAAGAAGTGTTTCCCTCTATAGCAATGTTTTTCTAAGAGAAATGTAGCTATGTGAAAGAGCTCAGGACAAAGCCAGTATGCTTACTCAGAGATCCTACGATCTTCTTGGCTAAGAAGTAGGCTTGGAAAGTCCCACTCCTTTCTGAGCGTATCAGAGCTGCTACACTTGGGACTCTCCAGGGTCTTTTCCAACAGCTTCTCCTCCTGTCCTTCAGTCCTTAGATAGGCAAGAGCACAGGGAAGGAGACAGGAGAAAACAAGGAAGATGGAAGGGTGCCTCTCTGAAACTTGTCCGTTGCAGCACAGGAAACAGGGAAACACAGGGGATAGTGGAAAGGCTTCGAGGAAGATTCCTGCAAGGGAATGGAGAAAGGCGAGGCAGGAGGAGGTGATTTCTCTTTCTCTCCTGTTGCCTCCCCTTTTCAGCTTAAGAAGTTTCTCCTTGCAAAGCTGCTCTCCCATTCTCCCAGAGTGAAATGACTTCCCAGAATCACATAGTACAGCTCTTTGTCAAGACAGCCTGCATCCAGGACCTCCTGGGCTCTCCATAAGTGACCTGGTAAACTGGTCTGCTGGACGTCACAACAGGAACAAGCAGACACAGAGCTCGGTTCCTGCAGAGGAAGAGAAAAGAGTGAGCTGCTCTTTCTGACCTTCCTCCTCAGACCTTTAGCAGTGGAGCAGCTGCAGTGACAGCATGGTGGAGGGTCTGCTTAGCTGCCTGGCTGCTGAGCTGAGATGGCTACTGCAACTTTCTTAATGGGACTCTGCCTTCTTGGCAGAAATTACAGTTTCCTGAAAGCTATTCTCATTGCTGCAGGGATGCTGCACTAGTCGGTGATGTCGCTACCTCCAGCAGAGAAGGGGCAAATCCAGAGGCAGGGAGAAGGAGAAAAAAGGATAAGCTTACCATGGAAAATGAAAATCTCCTCAGCAGATCAAGGTGACTTGTGATGCATATTCCAAATGGAATAATAAACCTGCCTGGCTAAAATGTGATGAGTGCTTGATGGTTTTGGTCCTTTCTTTGTGGCTCCTCATCAAAATGAGAGGCAAGAGGAGGAATGAGCTCAGGGTTAGGGCACTGGACTGAGCCTCCAGAAATACATAAGCTCTAGCACAGGCTCCTGGGGAGATGGTGTAGCGTCACATCTCCTCTGTGGCTTGTTTGAGAAATGCCTTGCAGGTCAGCGTTTCTAAAGCAGAGGTTTTAACACAGAAGCCCCTACCTTGAGGCAATCTGGAGAACGTGGCCAGAGGAAGGGCAACTTGCAATGCCTCACATCTCCCAATGTTTTGTCAACTTCAAAGCTGCACTATGGCCCCGGCATGAGCTAAGGAGCAAAAGCAAGCCTCATACACAGCCCTCAAGCTATACTGCACAGATCTGTGTGGTGTGTGGTGTCTTCCAGCACACTGAGCTCAGCAGGCTGAGCAGAGTGGCCCCTTGCCTGCTGGCACTGTCCAGGCTGTCCTAGGACTCCTGGGATGGGGGATGCTGTGGAAGTCCTCCTACCTCACTGCCCCAGACCTCCTAGGACAGTCCCACAGGACTTGGGAGGCCAATCCACATAACAGGACAGCTCAGCATGTTCCCATATGGTAGGAATGAGGCAGGCCAAACCAGCCTGAATCCACTGCTCGCTCCCAAGCTGTTTCAGGCAGGCTGTACCTACGGCAGCAACTACCACCATGAAAAAGCCAAATATCTGCTGAGTACGGTAAGCAGTGTGATGCACCTAGTGACTACACTAGATGCATTCTGAAAATGTTTATCCAGGGCTAGCTCTCACCGGGTCTCTGGCACTGAGTACCAGCAGCAGTCAGGATATAGGAGGCACCTGCCTGGAGCCCATCTTCCCATTCAGCTCCAAGGGGCTGTGGTAGCTCTCCACATCATAAAGCAAAACCAGAGAGGTATGGAAATAGCAAGAGTCGCTTCAGGAGCCCTCTCCTGAGTCCTGATGAAATGCTGGTGTAGACCCAGGGGGAAAACAGCCTATGACCAAGACATGACAAAGGCTGCACAGGGAGGTGCCGCCTGGGAAACACTGAGTAGAGGTGTAGTCCAGTCAGACAGAATCACTCTAGGAATTCTGCCAGCCTCCAACAACGACCATCAGCTTCTTAGCACTTGAACATCTGCATCTGTGTTGCCTGATCCTTGTATGGGATGTGCAGGCAACTCTTCTGGTAATGTAGCTCTTGGTCCTGCATGGCTAGAGCTTGGAATACTATCAGAAAGAAATAAAGTGGTGGATCTTACAGCGGAGCCTGACCAATGTTACAGTTGAACTCGCCAGGCACATGCTGAGCATGTGCTGAATCATCACTATAAAGCTTGCAAATCATCGTGCCCTTAAATGGTGAAATGGCAACAGGGAGGAGAGAGAGGGATGAACGAGAGCTCCAGCTCAGCATCCTTAACAATGCCTTTGCCAGTCTCAATGCATTCAGGCAATGATGAAGACAGAAGTGAAAGAGCCTCTATGCAGCAGCTGTGGTCGTGAGGGAGGTCCAGAAGGATCTTACGATTATCCAGCCGCACTGAGTTTCTCACGCGTGCAGGGCAAGAGGGGATCTGCAGGCAGGGGACCAAGGGGCCTGTGCTCAAATCCCAGAAGGCTGCTGCGGCACGTTACACAGTGTCCCCTCCTCTGTTTCTTTTTCCCCTGCTTTCCCTGGAAGCAAAGAGCTGGTTTCCCTGAGGAAGGGGAGTTTGCAAAAGAGGTGTAAGGCAGCAAGACAAAGGGAGAGTAATGCCCCTCAACGAACATCCTCCGTGCCCTGGGAGCAGCCTTCTGGACATGGCTTTTGCCTCTGTGGAAATGAGTTTGTCCGAGATGTACATGTAAAATTCTGTGTGTCCTGTTAGATGCCTCAGTTCCTGTATCATGCATCTCCCAGGGCTTTTGGAGATTTGCTATGTAGGCACTGAGGCTTTTTTATCCTCACGGAGCAAATGTTAGGAATCATGTGACTCTAGGACCCTAGGATCTTGCTGTGAAAGGAGGCAATGGATTCACAAGCCGGGCAAGCATACGGAGGGAAGTTTCTCTGTCCTTCTCTGTGCTTTGTGCCTGAGTAATGCTGAGGCCTCACCTTTCTCTGGTTCTTGATAGTGCTTCCATGTGGGACCAAGACTGAAGAAGGCATCCACAGCAAGAAATGCTCATTTTGTCAAAAGCACCAAGGTACAGTGAGTGCATAATTGAGAGAGGAGTTCTGAAAAAACAGAATATGTGAGGGGTGAGGAAGGGAGGTGGTGCCTGTGTGGGAGAAATGGCAAAGCAGGAGAGTTGGGTTCAGGGATCTCTTAGCTACCACTGGCCGCTAAGGGGCTGGCCCTGGCTGCTGATGTGGGGAGTGCAGCTCATGCCATTTCAGCTGCCCTTCCATTCAGAACTTTGACTTCTGCAGAAGAGGAGATCCTCAGGAGTGCAGAACACGATGCGGGGAACGGTCTCATTTCCTCCAGGTTTTGGTGTTGAGAGGGATCCCAAGGCTGCAGATCCTCTAGGCGTACCTAAGAACAACTGGGTCTTCATTGACGAAATCTCGGGTTCAGCCTTGGGAGGTGGTACTGTTCGTGACACTGCTGGTCTGTGCCGTTTCCTTGTTCCAGAGGAAGTGGAGGAGAAAGCAGTGAGTTCCTCTGTTTGGACCTTCTTCCTCAGAGGGCTGCTCTCAGCAGTGGAGCAGCTGCGGCAGCAGTGTGGCAGAGGGCCTGCTCGGCGGCTGCAAGCACTCTGCTTGCTGGGCCTCCTCCTTCACAGGCCTCTCCCTGGCCCTGAGGCCTGACACCCACCCTCAGCACTGCTGGGAAGCGGCGCTAGCCAACCCTGCCTCCTGCAGAAACAAGGCAAATCCAGAGGCAGGCAGAGCCCCCTCAGAAGCGGGGAGGAAGAAGGATCTGCTTGCCATGGAGAACGAAAATCTCCACAAGTGACCTCTGATAGGTTTTCTAAATGAATAAAATACTTGTTTCTGTGTGGGTGTAATGCAGAACACTTAGGGCAGGGTTGGGTTGTTGAGAGGAGCTGTGAGAGAGCTGCCCTCGATCAAGAAACACCATCATCCATATGGTTCCCAGCTCAGGTTCTCCTTAAGGTTTCCTTCATGAGAATAGAGGAGTGCAGGTGAGGCTGGGGGCACAAATGGTTATTCTGGAACTTGGTGGGATTGCAGCAGCGAACGAGGATGGATATTCTGCAGAGAGGGGAGGGAGGCACTGCCAAAGATAATTGTCCGGTTGAGCACCAGCGTGGCCACTGAGACTGCCAGGGCTCAGAGCAACCATCTTGCTTGCCCAGAACCTGAAACACTTCAGCTAGAGAGAAATGGAAGGGAAGGGAAGTGAAGGGAAAGGAAGGCAAGGCAAGGCAAGGCAAGGCAAGGCAAGGCAAGGCAAGGCAAGAAGAAAGACTCAAAGAAACAACCATAAAGCCAGCTAAGCTTGTGACAAGGAAGAAAGTAAAGGATTCTGGGCTATGATTCAGCCAACTGTTAAAGCTTATCTTGATTTTAACCATGTGCCTAACTTTTTGCTCTTAGTTAAGTCCCCCTGAAATCTGTAAATTTTAGCACATGCATACATGCCTTATGAATCAGCGCTGTAGCTTGCTACTTGAATTGCTGTTATATTAAAGATAAACCACAGAAGATATACACCATAAATTTTATTGCCATTATGTTGCATCTGCATACAACATTAAACTGAAGAGCCTTGCCTAGATGTTCAGATGGAATACAAGCTTTTCTGGCAAGGTTTATGTCGCGTATTACCCAAGTTATGGTAGCTGTATCCATACCATAAGAAAAAAAAAAAAAAACGGATCTAGGATATAGGCTCTTGTTTAAGACCTATGAACCTGTGATGTGCTGAAAAAGAGTATACTAGATCTTTTACAGCCGCAAACCTACCTGTGCTCTCTTTGAAGAGCTACAGTTACTGTATTAGCAGCCCTTAAGCAGATCATGACAGTCTCAACAACACAACTTGTGCTGCGAGATGGCTTGGGGCAAAGTTCAGATTTTTTTTATCATACGTTATACTTTCCTGATACTAGGATATACACTTCAACTTTATAGGATAAAATATATTGTTTTCTAGTTTAAAACACTTTATTCATTTGGTCCGTGATTTTTAACCTGCAGTTTTTTAAAAGTTTTTGATGATTTAGATCTTCTGAAAAGACTTGTAGTTTTTGTAGTGCCCTTAAAGAGCGACTTTAATAGTGTGTTTCCTGTCTGTGTCTGTCATACAGCATAGACCTCAACTCATCTTTCTTCTTCTCTAGGACACCAGCAAAAGAAAAGCGTTTGTGGACATGATGCAATTACAGGGAAGGCAATTTGGTCATTTCTGAAAGCTCATTTCTAAACAAACAAATCTAGCAAATGTGAACTGTTTAGTTTTGCTATTTGTGCTGTACATTGTACATACAAGCTTACAATAACCCACGACACAGCCTTAAAGATCCCAGCTTTAAAGATAAATATCAAAGTTACCAGTCTTTTTTTTTTTCTGGGTGAAGGAAAACACTATAAAAATATACTCCCTTGTGGGCTAGAAGGATTGCGGTTTAAGCAAAGTTATTGATGACTACAGCTAAATTCTGTATGCAAGGAGATACTGGTAAGCCATATTTTATTGGGAAAAAAAAAAGAGGAAGATGGTCCAATTCCAATGTAAAACAGTTTCTAGGA
Source organism: Crypturellus undulatus (assembly GCA_013389825.1). NCBI lineage: Eukaryota > Metazoa > Chordata > Aves > Tinamiformes > Tinamidae > Crypturellus > Crypturellus undulatus. The sequence continues at coordinate 805,726 of VWPW01006205.1, read as the reverse complement.
CATTTACTCACAAAATACAAAATTAGCCATATCATTCATTCAGCTTTGTCTCAAATTCTGTGCCAGCTTCTGCTGGAGTTCACTCTGTCGAGAGCCTCTGGCATCAGAGAATCTGCAGATGAGCAAAGGAGGCCAGCGTGGTCTCAGAGTGTGTGAAGACTATGGTGTGAGAACACTCAGCACGTTGCTTATCTGCTGCTGTGAAAGAAAAAGAGTCTCTGTGTAGACTCAAACGCAAGGATGTCTCATTGAAATGGCTACTTTTCACAGTTATCAGTTCTGCAAACCAGTTCAGTTTACCACATGTCTGTGCAAATATTTGTACTGTCCTGGCGCACAGGCGCTCAGTGATTTAAACAAGCAGCCCGAGGCAGGGCGTGCTTTCTGGTAACACTTGTGTTAAATGCGTGTCAAAACATAGCCTCAGAGAGTAAGCCTGGCAGTAAAAACACCCTTCTTTTAGCTTCTGTTGAAGCCGGGTGAGGAATTACACCTTCAGGTGTAATCTGGCTCATTTGTAATTCACAATTTCATGTTCAGTGTAAGTGAATCTAATCTTAACTAGGAATCATGTTCAAAGCATTATACCAATTCTAGACAAGCTACCAAGGTCTCCAGCGTAGGAATAACACCCTCTCCTGATGGAAAATATAGAGACTCCTAAAACAGGAGCTTTGGGAAAGTATTAATATTTATGCTTTTTTTATCTTCTTGATTTTCAGTTCATAAAGGTGACATTTTAAAGGTTTTCTCTGTCATCAACAGGATTAAAAATCGGCTTCATAAAAGACCTCCCTCAAGATTTTGTGATGAGTACAAGATTTCAAGAGCTGCAAGCCACATAGAGAATACGAGTTCCATAGAAAGATTGCGAGAGCTTGGCTTTAAGTGTTTTGGCAAGCTCCCAAAAGTAAAGAGAGAACCTGTTTCTGCTGGGTGTTTTCTGGAGTGTAAATGTGCACACAGCAAGTTCCCACTTCCGTGTGCTACCTGTCAAAGTGCCAGGCGGATTTCCAGGTCCTTATGTTTACTGGAACCAGTTCCCTCCTTAGCCCTTTAGGGTGATACGTGCAGAATATCCCATGGGAGAGGAAGGAAAGGAAGCTGGGATCTGTGCACATGCGGGTAAGCAGGCACCACAAAGCTATTTGACAGGATCACAGAATCCCAGAATGGCTGAGGTTGGAAGGGACCTCTAGAGATCACCTAGTCCAACGCCCTGCTGCAGCAGGGACACCCAGAGCACGTGGCACAGGGTGGCATCCAGGCGGGTTTTGAAGATCTCCAGAGAAGGAGACTCCACAGCCTCTCTGGGCAGCCTGTTCCAGGGCTCTGTCACCCCCACAGGAAAGGAGTTCTTCCTCACACGGAGGTGGAACTTCCTGTGTTTCAACTTACACCCCTTACTCCTTGTCCTGTCACCGACCACCACAGAGAAGAGCCTGACCCCATCCTCCCTACAATCCCCCCTCAGATACTTGGACATGTTGATCAGATCTCCTCTCAGCCTTCTCTTCTCCTGACTAAACAGGCCCAGCTCGCTTAGTCTTTCTTCATTAGATGCTCCAGTCCCAGGATAAAAGCTAGCCCATGACGAGATACACCTCTGCGCACTGTTTGCCTGTCTGCCCAAGAAGGAATTATTTTCTTCTGAAATGCCATCATTGCACCTCCTGGGACAACAGGAGTCTGAAATGTTCCTTGCAGCTGCACGTGCCCAGAACATATGGATATGCCTTATCTCTGTTATAAAAATCTTCAGAATATGGAAAATGCTTTATTTTGTTGTTCCATAGAAACTATCTTGAGAATTACAAAACTCTGTGTAAGAGAATAATTATATATGTTTCACAACATCCCCATGAGGAAAGTCACTAATTGCAGCAGTTTGTTGAAATTAAAATAAGTGTAATAATAACGGTGGTTGGTGACTGTGATGTTATTGCAACCCTACATGGCTACGCTTTGGGCTATGACTGTATTGAATCTCACAAGCTAGGAGGGTTGGGTCTACACAGCATATGAAGAGAAAATGAAGAGCTGCATTAGACATTTGTGATTTGCTGAGAAGTCCCGAGCTTCCTACGGGTTTGGCCTGGAACATATGTTCGGGTGTTCTGGTGTCTGGAAACACCCTGGAGCTTTAAGGCTCTGTTTTGACTGAGAAAACTCACGGCCTGCCTCTCCTGATCAACTCTAGCTATATAAAAATCCCAAATTTTACAGGACTGATGATTTTGCAAGACTAAGTACATTGGTCATGACAGCACGGAAAAATTCCAGCTCAGAAACTCGCACTTAGTCTTCATCTACTCTTTCGAAATATGAAATTATCTCCTCTCCCCCCCCCACACACAACCACCTCCCCCTACCCCATCAGAAACGTCCCCAGTCCCCACCCCCAACC
>VWPW01006205.1:781707-802931 GCA_013389825.1 Crypturellus undulatus | reverse complement strand
GCCCCGGCCCCGGCTCCGGCCCCGGCCCGGCAGCGCCATGGGCTGCCTCTTCTCGCGGCGCAGGAAGCCGGCGCAGGACGGACAGGCGGCGGCGGCGAGCCCGGAGGGCGGCGAGGAGAAGGCGCCGCGCTACAGCTGGGAGCAGCGAGCCAAGGTGCCGCCCGGCGGGAGGGGAGGTGTCGGACCGTGTCCGTGCGGGCGCCGCGGCGCGGGCTCCGGGCGGGAAGGCGCCGGAGGCAGCGCGATACCCGCGGCTGTGCGTCGCGTTATGCGGTGGTTGTTGTTGTTGTTGGAGCCGTCCCGCCGCCGCGGGGAGGCAAATCCCCCCGAGGAAAGGAAGCGCTTAGTGCTGAGTTAAATATACACGTGGGGCTTCTCCTCCTTAGCGCCCTGAGATGATAATCCTGCTAGTTGGCTGATCTGCCCCGCTCGGGTGCGGAGGTAGGACGAAATAGGGCAGGCGGGAGCCCCTGCTCGGGCGGGTTTAACAGACCCCCTCCTTCCGTGGGCCCTTTAGGCCATCTTGTAAGGAAATAAAAAAGGAAGCGTGTGAAACGCGTGCTGCTGTGAGGCTCCTGCCTCTTTCTGACTGCGTGGCGCCCACTTCTAGCGCTGCACTGGGAAGAGAGCCGGGACATGGGGAGGCTGGATTCGGGGGACGAGGTGGCTGTTAACCTGCCATAAGTAGGTTCAAACTCACTGATTTAGGTTATTGCGGTGCAAACAGACTGCTTCTGCAGGGAGGAAAAAGTGTGCTGTGTATTAAGTGTACAAGCACTTCCTCTTTCTATATATATATTTTTAAAAAGACACGTAGAAGAGAGAATTGGAGAGCTTGACCTGTGCTGAACTACAGAGGACACCAAATTAGCTGCTTAATGTTAAAATAACTAGCAAGTTAAAAATAACTTGTATTTTACAAGTTTAAGCCAATTTCAGTTGCTCCTTGCAACCTTATCTTTCAGTGGGCTCTTGAGCATATTCCTAATACAATAAACCTGAAAAGTGATACTGAGACATTCAGTTGTAGTGCAAGGAATGCCAAGCAGTTAGTACGCTACATTTGTCAATCGTAGTTTGTATAAAGTGATGCTATGTCTGTTTTCAATGGAATAGCTTTGGGTGTTGTATGGGAAGTAGCTATAGGTGTTCTCTATGCTACATTATCTCATTCTCTTTTTTTTTTTTTTTTTTTTTTTCCTTGTTTCTGATGCATCAGAGATACCATTTGTTTGAAAAATTTTGTTTGTGCACAAAGTAGATTCCAGGAAGTTGGAAAACTTGTGGAATCGAGACTCCACTTTGTTCATCAAGCAGGTCAGGTCCGTATTATGAGCTTTGAAAACCTCAGCTTATTAGGCCATCAGGCTTGCTAGCAGTCTGCTGATGTCCATTTCAGGAGCTTTCAGTAATGTGTCAATGCACCCTCTGGACGGCAGCTCAAAACTTAGGTTTCCAGCATCAGGCTGGCATCTTCAGTGGTGCTTTTTTTGTGTTTTTACCAATTGGCAGGTCTTGCTGCTTACAGATTATTCCAGTTATATTTCTGCTAACTAATGCCATGCTGGTGCTCTTACTGTAAGTAAAGCAATATAGGCATATGTATATATGTACGTGTGTGTGCTTGTCTATTAGAGCTTTAAAGGGGTGACTCTTAGCTGACAACTCTGCTGCAAGAAGCTCAGAATTTAGCAGTTCCACCAGTAAGTCTATTTATTCTAATATATCTTGGTTTGGAGGAAAAGCATAGTGGTGTTATGACTCTCATAAGTACAGCACCATTAGCATGGACTACACTAATCATGTCCTGGTGGCAAAGGATTATTTTTGCTCATAGTGTTGCTGTCTATTCGTGTAGACTTACCGAAGAAGTTATATGCAAAATCCTTTTGTCTTTGTGACTCTTGTATAAAGCCTGGAAACAGGCAGCATTATAATAAACAAACAAACAAAAAACCCAGAATATTATAATATGCTACTAATTGTCATGAAATTTAAGGGAAGTATATGAAGGGACCTTTACTGAAGGAACCTTTTCTGTTCTCTGCATGAAGTCATTTAAATGAGGACAAAAGTGCTTTTAAGCTCATTTAAAAGTGAGGAAATCCAGACTGCATCATAGGTCTGCTGGGATCTCTGTAATCTCTTCTGACCTTTGGTTTAAGAGAAGGATGTGATGGTGGCTTGTGGGGAGCAGAGGAGTCAAAGCCTCAGCTAATCCCCTTGAACCTAGGAAGGAAAAGGAGTATCCCGTTTCCATCCTCCTTGGGATTCCTCGCACAGAGAGCAAGCAGAGTGCAGTGTGTTGCAGACTGTTGTCACTGCGTTGTCACTGCTCTGCATCCTGGAAACTGGTTGTGTTTTGGGGGTGTTGGGCTGTCCCAAGTGAGGGAGCAGCGTGGCGGTGCTCGGCGCTCCTCAGCCTCCGGCTGGAATTCTCTCTGACCCATTTCCCTCTTTCTTTTTGCCTGACTGCCTCCTAGGTGACTAACACTGCTTGGATTCTGTGCCAAAGAGATAACTGTAGCAGTAACTAAACGTACAGACAGGAGCTGTGTTTTTGCATCATGTGGTGGTTGATAATAAATGTGTGATGTGTTCTCTGCAAGCGAGGAAAAAAATCTATTCCCACTCTTTTGCTGTTCACGTGCTCAGGAAAGCAGGGCTACATAAATTATTACAACTTTAATACTCTTTAAGGCTTAAAGGGACTTTCCTTCTGAGGCATTTGTTCTAAAAGGAAAAATCGAGTAAGACTTGGTTGCAAATCTGTTAACTTGTAATAGAACTGCCTTGGTTGGCAGGAAGCATAATAAGGTCATATTTACAATGATAACTATATGTTGTAGGACAGACTGTCCAACTGTGGTGGCTATATTTAAACAGCAAACATAGGGTTTTAGCTTATACATGTACATAATCTTTTTGTTGTTTACCTTACACTTGAGGGCTCTGCTGGAGTGGTCTGAGAGAACATGGACAGCATGAACTGTCTAGATGTAATTTATTTATTATTTATAGGTGAATGTAGAAAACTGTGAATTATTTTGTTCTCAAAGTTGATGCATCTCCTTTATGCTTCCATATGCAGTAGGAGAAATACTGCAGTATTTCTGGAAATATGTGTCATTTTGTGAAGCAGTCTACAGTTAACTGAAAATACTGTTTAATACTAAACTGTTACAGGTGTGGTAGCTCTTCTCTTCCCGTTTGCAGTGTTTGGCAATGGTTAGTTACTTGGAAGAGTGTGAGCACAGCTGATCTGTACAGCTGTTAGTACTCTAAGGGCGGGGGGGGGAAGACCATGAGAAGCAGAATCAAATGTGGTTTTGAGTCAATGTAAGCAGAGATGCTGTAAGACAAAAGCTATGTGCTGATGTTTGAGACTTGCACGTATTGCTCCTCTTTCATCCTTTTACTGCTGGTTAAGAATCTAGAGATCTGCTAAAGGTAAGCAACTTTAATAGAAGTTCTCCAGAAGATGTTGCAATTCAGTGCTGAAGGGCACCAATCCCACAGGTATGAATATGCAGAAGTGCCTAGGCCTGGTAACACACTTTTCTTGCTTACTTCCTTTCTTGGCAGCTGCCTTAATGACAAAAAAGGCCTGTTAAGTTTGTGTGCCTACCCCATATGCAGCTTTTAATGTCGCTGTGTCAAGCAGCCAACTCTTGTATATCTTCAACTGTATGTTGGTTTCTAGCTGAACTAACATCTGGTGTGATTTAGAGAAATAGGGAGTGACTTGGAAAATATTTAATAGAAAAGACTTAGTGGTCTAGGAAGACTTTTTGAAAATTAGCATTCCCATAGCAGGCTAGAGACCCCTAGCCCATTGGGGAGAGCCATGATCCAGCAGGAAGCTACCACTCATCGTTGCATTTGTGGTGGCATGTCATTGCTGACTAACACTCCTTTCCTGATGGACTAGGTGGGAAAGTCTTGTTAGGACATGAACGCTTACCAGAAAGCGCTCGGGGAGATTTTGAGGTCCTTGGTGTTTCTGGGAACTGCTGCTGCTGAGAATTCAGGGCAGTGACCTGTAAGCTGTCTTCCAAGTGGAAACTGCCTAGCCTAGATGGCAGTGAGCTTGGGTGACAGTGGCTGAAGAGATGAAATTCATCTGCAGCCTTCGTGTCTGGCTACTGACCTTACTGCGAGCTGAGCATTTATCAGAAGGAAACTGCCTCATACACCTCAAACTCGCTGCAGCAGAATTTGGTAGAGCTCCAGCTGAGCCCGGCATGCTTGTGTTGGCCTTTGCGTCCCTGCTCTTACAGTCATTCTCCAGCCCTCAGTGTCAGACATAGCAGCAGCAGTGTTGTAAGTAACCAAAGATAAGACCTGGGGAACTCTGATAAGAGAGAAGAATGTTGCGCAGGTGGGAGTTACCTGCGAGTCAGCACACCTGGCTTAAACTGAAGTTACGCTGTGGAGGAATTCTGGAACATAGTATCTCAGTCTGACCACTCCAGCTCTTGAATTGTTCTTGTACTTGGTAATGCAAAACTCTAAACCTAGTTGCGAGCAGTAGAGCTTCTATAGATACTGTCATCATTTGGATTTATACCAGTCTGGGGGGAAAAAACAAAAACTTAGAGAATGCATGAGAGGCTGGTGGAGGTAAAGCTTCTGTCTGGTAGAACTGGGCAGATTTGAACTCAGAGCTTTCACAAGTTGTATCAGATTGTGAATGATAAAAAAATGGATAAATTAACCACTTTTTTTGTTTTTTGGTATTTTTTCTTTGTGTTGCTGACCTGCCAGGTGCCCAAGATTTTGCAGTAAAAGCTATACCATATGAGTGTGAAGATCTAAATAGCTGTGGTTATGGTTTCTATGAGGCTAGAGATGTTATCATCTTTCTGTTACTTGTTTTTCCTAGCTTTTTGTTTTTTTTACATTGCCAAGGCAGAACTTAAGCAAACAGTACTATCAATAGAGTGAAGGCAGATACAGTCGTTTTAATATTAACTGGTTGTTGACAGTTGTTGGCTTGAACTGTTAAGCACGAAACTCAACGCGAAGTCTGTTAACAGCTGCTGAATGTATCCTCCAAACTCGGGCTGTTGCTGTGCCTGGATACTCCTTCCTCTAAGATGTTTGTTTTATTTAGGGGAAGTGAGGATTTGAGATCTGTTACAGCCCTAGGGGAAGTCCTGGTGTTAGGCAGGACAACCTAGTGGGGGCAGAGAGCCCTGCGGTGCAGGGCACTCGGTACCTCTGGCCTGTTGGGCAGTGACTGAAGCTTTGGAAAGGAGAGCCAAAGGAAACTAAACTGAGGGAAGTTGGCCAACTCCCTAGCCTAGTGAACAAATTCAGAAGTAAGAGTTGCATCAGGTCAGACCTCTAAATTCATGTATGGGGTTTAAAAAAAAAAAAAAAAGTTATTTCCGGATTCAAGAGTGAAATTTTAAGTCAGTTTTAATCAGTACAGATTATTGTCAGATTACTGAAATCCTGCTGCACCCTGCGGGCTAGCTGGCAAGCCAGCGTTTCTAACCCTGGCTGTCGCCTCCTCCCTGGGAGGTGAAGCGACTTCTCACACATCTGGCTAAGGACCTCGGCGTGGTGTGAAGCTTTGCGTGCTGCTTCACTTGGTTTGGAACTGACTAGTTTAGAGGCACTTGTGCAGTCTTTCAGCTTCGGATACACCTTGAGCTCCAGCAACTTTCATTGTCTGCTTCCTAGGAGAAATAACTGATTTTCTGTATTGTGTTTCTGGGGCAGTTAAGTCTGTCTCCCAAGTTTACAAAGCTTATATGCAGAAACCAGGGAAAAGGTGTACAAATTTGATTTCAATGTTTATGTTTTCTGAATATTCCGAGGGTTCCCAGTGGATCAAATAATAACACCCGTGACACTTGATTAGGGTTCAGACCCTTTAAGAACTTAAACATCAGCGTAGGTGAGTCTGGGTGCTGTAATAAACATCACTGGAGTCTCCCAGTCTTAGGTGCAACTCCTCCACCTCCCGTTCCTTGATGCATGCTGGTGCCGGTGAACATGTGAATGTGCCTGCAGAGGGGACTGTGAGGAAGCAAGCTTCGTGGTCTCAGTCTTCATTTCTGGTGGCAACGCTCATGAGCTGCAAACAGATACTTCTGCCTCAGGATGTCAAATATGTTGTGTATAAAGCTTGTAAACAAGACATACTCTGTCAAAAATCCTTTTTTTTTTTTTTTTTTTTTTTTTTTTTTTTTTTTTTTTTTTTTTTTTTTTTTTTTTTTTCCCCGAGGGGAAGCTCCTGTACTTGTTGCTGGCTGATGTTCTTATGTGACTGTTTCTTACTTGCCATAAACCACTTGTTGGTGCCCTCACTGGCCAGCCAGCCGAGCCTTCTGGATACTCGCTAAACCTGTGTTTACTGGTTAGCGGGGACTTGCAGAGGTATCTGGACAGAAGCTCACCCTGAGCCGCTCTAGGGCTGGCTGGTGCTAGCCAGGCCCAGGCTGCACGTTTTTCTGCTCTCTAGCCTTCCCTGCGTGCTTGGAGTGCCGACCATGAGGAGCCTTTCACAATGTGGGGCGTTTGGGGCTCTGCAGGGCTCGGCCTCCAGCCCAGTTCCCGGAGGGACTTTTTCCTGGGCCACGGCGGTGTCTCCGGGGGGTCGGTGCTGGCACAGACACGAGTGCTGTTTTAGCGGGCGTTCACAAGGGGGCAGCGCGGAACCCGCTCTCGCCGACGTCCCTGGCGCGACTCGGCACCACGCGGGCGAGCTGCTCTTTTCCCACCTCTATTCTTATTAGAGGAGAAACTGAATTGCGTTTTTCCTAGTGTATCTGAAAGATTTAGCTCTCTGTTGTGTCTTGGTACTGCACGTTCCAGTAGCTAAAAGTTTCTCTGGATTTCATTGCTCAGGTTATTCTTTGGAGAGTTTTCTATCAGGCTCTCCTGCACAATTCTGTAACGTATAATGCGATTAATGTAAACAGATCAACATTTATAGTATTCTCTGTACATAAAGAACACTTTCACTTTTTTTTTTAATCTTCCTCCTTTAGGTTGACCCGAAAGACTACATGTTTTCTGGACTTAAAGGTGAAACCGTGGGTCGACTGCCTGGGAAAGTGGCAGGGCAGCAGTTTGTCATTCAGGACTGCGAGAACTGCAGCATCTACATATTCGACCATTCTGCTACGATCACCATTGATGACTGCACGAGCTGCCAGATCTTTCTGGGCCCGATAAAAGGCAGCGTTTTCTTCCGCGACTGCAAGGACTGCAAGTGCGTCGTGGCCTGCCAGCAGTTTCGCAGCCGGGACTGCCGGCGGCTGGACGTGTTCCTGTGCTGCGCCACCCAGCCCATCATCGAGTCCTCGGCGGGCATGAAGTTTGGCTGCTTCCAGTACTACTACCCTGAGCTTGCGCTGCAGTTCAAGGATGCTGGGCTGAGCATCTTCAATAACACGTGGAGCAACATCCACGACTTCACACCGCTGGCGGGGGAAAATAATTGGGGGCTTTTACCTGAGGACGCGCTTGTTCAGGACTATGTTCCACTGCCGAGCACGGAAGAGCTGAAAGCTGTAAGAGTTTCTACAGATGCCACGAGGAGCATCATACCGGTTACGCGAGGGCGGAGGCAGAGGAGCAGTGATGAGTCGTGTTTGGCAGTGTTTTTTGCTGGCGACTACACGACTGCAAATGCCAGGAAGTTAATTGATGAGGTAAGTGACCTTTCCCTGCTGTTAGTTTCTTGAATTTCTAATCGAACTTTCCTTTGCATAAACTTGGAGCTTATTGTAGTGAAAACGCTGAACTTCTACACGTTTACTAGCTACTCTAATCAACAACTATTTTTTTTTTTAAGCTTTAATACAAGGTAAGAAAGTAGAGCTCATTTGATTAAAAGAGTAGTTTTAAAGCGGACATTTTGTGATTGGCACATATTTGCAGTATATTTTTGCAGCATAGCACACCAGAGTTATGCTGCAGGAAGCATATTTTTGATCCATGAACTTGGACAAATCTAAAATAAATAATCAGCAATCCCTGTAAAAGGGTATAGCTAGTTTACTCATTAGTTTATTGACCCTGAAGTTATAGCTAGCAAGACAGTCTGACCTGAAAGTTTTTTCTAGTGTTAGCAGAGGCTGGGAGACTTTCAAGAATGATATGCAAAATTTTGACCCCTTTGCCACCCAGTGCCAGAATTCTCTTCTGGTAGAGGCAACATCTTGAATATTTGATGCAGTTGGTCAGCTGTCATTGATTACTTAAAGTAGCTGGTGGAGCTCCCCTGTTTGGCTGCTTTTGGGCTTTATTGAGGCTAAAATCCATCAGTGGCTGCTCTCAACACCATGGAGGAATAAGGGAAGACCAGTAATTAAGAGCTACAGCTTCTGACAGAGGTATCTACAGAAGCTGTTGGCTCCAGTGTTGTGCTAAACGGAGCAGTTGACAGAGCTCCTTCCATTGGCTTTTTAACAACTTCTTGGAGAGGAGAGAAAAAAAAACAAACCTCTAGTTGTTTCCCTGTAGTTTTTTCTAATGGAGCTGAGATACTAAAATGTAAAGATACCTGCATCTCCTTTCACCTGTGTGATGTCCTTTTTTTAGGAAGGAATAGTTACAGTAAAGAGGATATGGGACACAGTCCCTTGTACTCATTGCTCTTTAATGAATATGGATTATGAAGACTAGCTAGTGAAGTGCTGGGGAAACTTCTCCTACTCTATAGAGTACAGATGTAGCTCTTCCTTTTCCATGTGCATTTTGGTTTCCTCCTAGATTTGAAATAAAAGCTCTGTGTTTAAAAAATAACTTTTTTTTCAAAATAGAAAGTATCCAAGAAAGACTTGGATATCAGCCATGGATGGGTGAGCCTGAGCTAATGCTTGACTGGATTATTGCAGACTAATGAGAACTAACTGCTTGAGTCCAGATGCTGGATGCTTTTAACTCCCACTAGCTTCAGCTTGCAAAGGATTATGGATAAAAAGGCAACCCTGGGCTATCATATAAAAGAAATATTCACATTTACTAGTCTAAGTGCAGTAGTACAGAGGAGAAAAATCTGGATGAATGGAATGAAAATAAACAGAAGTGCAGAAAGGCAAATGATTTAAAATAAAAAGGTATATAGGCAAAATGGGTGTATTACAGTATAAACTAGATAGTCAAACTATGTGCCATAGCAACATTTTTAACATGATTTTTTTTTTTTTTTTTTACAGATGACTGGCAAAGGCTTTCAGTTGGTACAGACAAAAGAAGTCTTAATGAAAGCAGAGGATGCTCAGAGAGTTTTTCAGCAGTGTGCCTCAGAATTCATCCCATTGCTTGAAAAAGGCAAGTTGATGTATTCAGTTCTTTCCTTTCTCCACTGGCAGCTAAGTGTCTGTATTGATGAAGTCCTTCAGGTGAAAGGAGAGTGAGGGAGAACTCACTCCTATGTTCTAGGAATGTAGTGTAAAGCCAGTTGAGATGGATCTTGGAAGCTTCTTTGGCCAGGGCTCAAGTGAAGTGGCTTCAGCAATGAGCTACCCTGTGTGTGCCTTGTGGCTCTGCCCCTACCTCTGCTGGCTGCGCTGGGAGCTCTGGCACTTGGACATCCCTCTGGGTGGTCAAAAGATGCTCCTGGCTCTAGAGCTGAAATTTCTCCATCTTTTTCACCATTGCTGGTAAACTAACTCTTCAATATTCATGTATACTTGCTTAAGTAAGTATACAGGAATAAAGATGTGAATAATGCAGGCAAATGTTAAGTTCTTGTTTATAATTGCTGTCCTGTCAAAATACTTCAAAAGCTTTTTCTTTGGTTTGAGTGCCATCGGGTTTGGTCTGTTCTTGTAGAAGCACTGACATCTTGCCATCTGTTAGATGCTAAAGCTTAGTATGTGCTCCCAAACTTAGTACCAAATGCCATTTTCTTCCTAACAACATAAAAAGGTTTGATAGTCATTGTGAGAATAGGGCAGAAGTTACTGTCCTTATGAGCACAGTATGAGCGGCTGGGCTGAGGGCTCTTTTACACTCGTGTAGGTGGAAATAGCATGTTCAGAGTGAAACCAGAGAAAGGGGATCTGGAAATAACGGGTGCAGACAGGTCAAAAAGCCAGGCTGCTGCTATTCTGGAGCTGAGGCAAAGCTGCCTCCATGCCTCAGACCTGCTCCAGGTGTCTAGGAGATGGCTGTTCAGTCGCACAGCTTATTCTGACTCGCTTCCATGTTGCCCTCCGTTCCTTAGGACTTTTGTGCCATTGCTGCCTTTCAGGAAGTAAAACTGGAAACAAGCCAGGGCCTCTGCAAAAAAAAAAAAAAAAAATATTTTCAAAGCAGTGGTTCAGTGTTTTTAATTCTTTATCCTGTGTTATGGCTGCTCAGGCAAAAAACATGAAATCCATCCTGCAAAATTTGTAATTGCCTAAGGGATGAGAAAAACGTTTTAAAAATCACACTTTAAAATAATATTGATTCTAAACGAAACTATCTTCTAGGCCCTGTAGTTGCTTTGGAATTCAATGGAGATGGTGCTGTGGAGGAATGTCAAAGCACTGTAAATAATGTTTTCAGTGGAACAAAGGTAAGTTGCTGTATTGTTACTTAATGTTCAAGCTGTAGTTTGGGTGTACTGAATGCTCTTTTAAATTTCTGAATAGCAAAATGTAAATACCTTTTTTTTTTTTTTTTTTTTTTTAAACCTAAAACTCAGGTTTGCTTGTAGGAGATCAAAGAATTTCCCTGGAAAGTTGAAAGAATACTAAATCCCTGTATCTATTGAAAAATAAAAATTTCCACTGAAAATTGCTACCCTTTATGATAGGGAAGAGCAAGTTGTCTGATACAGTAGGACAAACTCTGCTGAGAGCCTTATACTGAAGTCCTCTTTCTAGTTTTCTACTCTATCAGAGCCTGACAAAAGTATGATTGGATTCATGTTTGCTATGGAGGATGTTGGAGGATGCCTTCCAAGGTATATTGCTTTTCTCTTCTGTAAGCTTGTTTTACTGTAGCTGCCTTTTACCGTCTCTCCAAAGAAGTAGCATTCCTGATACAGGAGAGTGATTAAACTCCTGGCTTTCAGAGAGCTGTTCAAATAGACTAGCATATATTTGTGACGTACAGCAAAGAGCTGCTTGTTGTCTTTCTGTTCCCCTCAAAAGAGGGGAGATGGTTCATTCAGTTTCTAGAAAACATCTCTCTTGTAAGAAGTCGTCTCAAATGTAGCTGACACTTGTTTCTTTTCTCTTATTTGCTATTCAGTCAGCAAAGGGCTGTTGTGTAACAGGTGGTAATTTGGATCTCTGGATCTGGAGAATACTTGGAACTACAACCTGGGGAATCCTGTGATGATATTGATTCTGTATGACCCAAAAGTCATCACTGCAAGTCTTTATTATAAAAATAGCCTCTTTAAGCAGGAGCCTGCAGTGCCCTTTTTAGTGAGGTTAGGATTTTTTTTAAGTGAGCTTAGCAATTCGCTAGTTATTCTCCCAGATCTGAATTTCTCTATTCAAGCGCTGAACTGCTGTTAATTATTATAACAAGCAGCATTTTATACTTCCACTGAAAGGAGTGGAATGTGTTGTCATAACACTGAGTACTGTAGAATTATTTAGGGACTGAGAAACTTTGGAGTTACTATTACCAGTAATTTCAGAAGTGTTCTGTAAAATGTTTTCACCTCGTTATTGTCTGCCCTTATCCAGTTGGAGAGTTATTGCAGCGCTTGGGAAGAATCGTGAGTATCCCTGGTCAAGATACAACTAAAGCTCTTTGCAAGACACCTATCCTGTAAAATTTTGTGAGATGATAATCTGATTTTGAGCAGGTAATATAGTGACACGTGCCTTTGAAGCCACTGTTAAAAGTGGTTAACTTGATCAGTTAATGTGCAGTGGTTAAAACAAGCTTGTACTATAGCAGAGGTGGAAAATTTCTTCAGCAATTAATAGAGTAGCAGCTTTGAAGCTGCATGGTAGAAATGGTGTGACTTGTAGGCTTCACACTTGAGTGGACTGCCTACATCTGCAGACTAGATAGCTCTGCACTCTATATGCCTCTAGATGCCTTTTTTTTTTTTTTTCTCAGTTCTCTTGTGTATGTTTGTTATGACTATGGCACAAATCAATGTGACATCAAGCAACTGTCAGAATATTTAGTAGATATTCTCAGGTCCCTCAGAGGTCTATCAAGACTCCAAACAATACTCTGGAAAACTGTTTGCTTTGGGTTAACCTCTTTTTATTTTAAAATCAAAATGCTGCTGGATGGCAGGATGTTCATCATAAAACATAGTTAAGTGAGCAGTCGAAGCAACTGTCCCAGTTTACGTCTCGGGTATTCTGAGCTAAGTTGGAAGATCAGTTGTTACATGGGCTTGATAACCTAGCTCACTTGAGCAGCTACAGTGCACTTTGGAATAGCTCAAACACTGTACGAAGAAAGTGAGTTCTGCATCTTGGGGGAAATTAGGATATTCTCCAAGTTAAGTTGTGATCAAGGCCAGTGCTGGCCCGCTGAGGTTGCTAGCAATGTGGCAGAGGGGGGACACCCTTAATGCTGGCTGCTGCTTTGAGCTGTTTGGGCAGCACATGTAGCTTCTCTAGCCAATTTGCTGAAAGCTTTTGGGATGATTTTCTAGCACTCAGGACTTTCACAGACATCAGGTTAATTCTGCAAAACACAAATGCAATCAATGTTATTTTAGAAGAAAGAAAAAAAGGCACCTAAAGAATGAGCAACAGTAAACTTTGGAGAACGCAGTAGAAGCGAATCTTTCTTACAGGCTTTGCATTTCTGTTAAAAGAAAGCTTCTTGGTAGCTTAAAGTGGTGTTTTGGTGTTTTTTTTTTTTTTTTTTTTTTGGCTCTGGAAAGAGTTTGACTTTACCAAGTAAAATGTATCAAACTAGGCAGTAGCTGAAGCTGTGACCTCTAGATAGTCCAGCCTAGAACTCTCAATTCTTGTCAGTGGAAGGCAAGATTACTGCAGCCACTGTGTTTGCTAGGACAAATCACTGCAACATGGGGTGCATCAGCGCTCAGAATTCCTGATCTGGTCTAAAACATGACAGAAGGAAAGAACTGTGCCTCTTGGGGAACACATGAAGTAAAAAGAGTCACTGCTGGCTCTAAACAAAGGCTGCTAGAACTCGTTTATTAGCAATGTATAACTATTTCTTTGTTTAATAAAATAGGTTTTTGTATCGGAGAGCAAGGCATCCGCGTCTCAAGACGTAGACAATTTCTACAACTTCGCTGACATGCAGATGGGAATGTGAAGTCTGACATGGTCACGTACGGTCTGTCCTGGCCCTTGGATGTCACTTGGCTTGGATATCGTGGTAGCACAGGAGAAGTTTTCGCATTTGGTTTTATATTACTTCTATATCCCTTTTATAAAAGGTATTGGTGACTTTAATACCATATTACATGGACTCCAGTAAATGGTGTAGCTCCCATGGACACTGTGCATTTCAACTCCAGAAACTACGGAGGCTTTTTATTTTTTATTTTTTCCCCTGCTTGGTCTTCACAGTGATTTCTTTCTCTTACCAATACCTAATGGTAAGTCACATTTGAAAAGTGGAGTACTGGTCCACACTTGAATTTATAATTGTGAAATTGTTAACTTGGTCACATTGTGTAGAAAGTGCATTTATGTGAAACTTACAGTTCAGATCTTCCTCACATGCAAATTTGTCTTCCTTGGGGGCCAGGGAGGAAGTTGTAGTCGATGACTTTTTCTGAAAGCTTAGTCTGACGTGATTTTTATAGCCTGCTTTCAGGATCAGTGCGTTACTTGCACTCTTGTAAAATGTAAGTTTTGCTTTTTCTGCTTCAGCATCTTAATTCAATGAAGCTGTTGGTAGCAGGGTTTGTGCTGAGGGCTGTCACAGCACTCTGAGAAGCGAAACCCTTCCTAGCTCTTGTGCTGTAAGCTGAATTTTGAGCTTGAGTGCAGGGGGTGCTGTATGGTCTGGTCTGGTGTTACAACTCTGGTAGTTGAGTAATGTATGGGATATACGTGAGGTTCCCTTGGGTTCGAGAGTAATGAGACAGCAGCAACATCCTTGTTCGTTGCAAGGGATGTGTAGCAACCTGGCCTCAGGGGAGGGCTTTAAAAAAAGCTTTTCTTTCTGGTCCCCAAGGAGAAGGGCTCTGCAGTCAGTGATAATACTGAAAATTTGGCTGTCAGGTATTACACTGTGCATTAGAACTAACTTTGGATTAATTCCAAAAAGCAGACTAAGGAAGTGCCACTAGCATTTGAGGAGATGCATTCAAATAGTGTTCGATAAGGATGCCTATTGCTGTATAGTGCATACTGGTATGCATATCTATATATAGATATGGAATACATGACTCTTTTGAGCACATTGGATCCTCAGTGATTTTTCTGCTGGAACTTAAATTTTATGTCGGGGCTTGCATGCCCTGTGTTATACTTGAACAGGTTGAGTGTTCAGCATTTCCTAGTTAAAATGGTGGCTTGCCAGCTTATGTAGCCCCTACAGTTTCTTGAACACGCATGGGCTGTGTTGAGCTGCTAAAACAATTTTGTGATTAGGGTGACCCATCCGAAGGTAAAATCTTTTGCATATTAGCTGAAAGTGAGTTTCTGCATTCATCGGTTTTGCTGCTGTAGAACTCCCAAGAGCAGGGGGCTGAAGATGCCTCTCATCGTTGTTACTGCTCAGGATTTACTGTATGAAGGAATCTATCTGCTCCTCAGAGTCGCGGTTCTGTCGCACCCAGGAGATGTTCTGAGTTGTCATTTTGTTTCCACTATGCAAATTCCTGTTCTTAAACTATGTATCAAAAATATGTCCTTAGGCCCTCATACTACAATTATGTATAGATGAAATAAGCAAGAGTATCTCCTGAAGTTGCTCAACAACTAGCACACCAAAGGTCAGGAAAATGTTACTGGCATGAAATCCCTTTACTTGACAAAATGAAATGAGATCAAATTGGCACCAAAATCTGATTGGTAATAGAAATTACCATTTTATATTTGCACTTAGCTGGGAGGGGTGTGTGTGTGTATTTTTTTTTTTCTTGTTTTTTAGGCATTGTGCGAGGACAGGCTGTGAAACAGCTGAAACGGGAGGTCAGTACCAGGAGAGGCTGGCTGTGAGCACTGCAGGAGTTAGTCTAGGTACACACAGTAAGCATGTTTGTCTGATATTGGCAGTACATCAGGATTTGGTGTAATGTATTTCCAAACTCTCATTGTGTAATTTCTCCAAGCAGTAAATGTATTGAACCACGGTGGTCTCTACACTTTTACCTATGATGTGTCTAAGCTTTTTGCTGCGACATGTATGTTATAGTGTAGTGTTTTTTTATTATTGTTTTGTATCTTCGACTTGATCAGGAAACAAAGCGCTAAATGGTTTTTATGACTGTCTTTACTGGAGGACAAGATGAATGATTGGCTGTTAACTGGGCTTTAAACAGAGAACACTTTCCCCCTCCGCTCTAGGAAGCAGTATGGTTTTTATTTTATTTTTTACGTTGAAATCATACTTAGAACTGTAAAGGTTTTTTCTTAAAATTTGAATAACAAAGGGGTTTCCAATCCAATTATTTATCTTTTGACTTTCTTTCTAGCAGGAATTAAGAAAACTCCTAGCTTAAACTTGTATCAGTTACCGTATGAATTATAGAATGGTACGTGCTTTATGTACACTTTATATGTTTGTTGTATAGCTTTTTATGTAATTTGCATTGCACTGTGAATGTGATTCATAATAAACTTTGAAAATCTAAACTCTGGATTCTGGAAGTTTTTTTTAAATTGTAAATATTACATAAGTACACTATGTTCAATATTAAAACTGAATTAATGTTTAAACGGGAACTTTAGCCAGTTAGACACACCTAGCTAATTGAAAATAAACTAACTCTCAGCTGTTGTTCACTGCTCTGAAGAAGATGAGGTTCTGATAGCAGGGATTTTTTTTTTTTAATATATATGAGTCACTGATGGTGCGATTAACTTCACAGTGCAGTTTTCCTGCAGGAAGGTATTCCTATATCAAGCTGTACAGGCATAGACTGCTAAAGCACATCTTCCTGATTGCTCTGTATAAACTGTTTTAGTTGTGTGTGTGTGTGTGTGTTTTTCATTCTTTATTTTTTCTTTTCAAAGTTGTGCTTGTTAACTGCCTTCATGTCTTTAGATGCCAGCTGCATGCTAGTCGTGTGCTTACACCAAAAACTGACGGTAGTACCTACACTAGTAGAAATGTTCATTTAGAAAATAGTTATTTTATGTCTTGCACTTAAAATCTAAGGATGCCTGAGAACATGTATCTGTAACCTTAAATTTCCAGTGATCAGCTTTAAAATAGTCAGAAAAGATTGTTTTCCAGAAAAGGGTAGTGTAGAATACTTTAAGGTAGTGTAAATGTTTACTTGGAACATAAAGGACTATATCAATATAAGTTTTAATTTATTGAACCTAATTATGGTTTTAAAGAGTAAAAGCTTTTGGCTTATACTTTTTTTCCACTTTACAATTGTAGATTTAAAAATCAAACTCAGTTGCATCTGAGTTGTCTAATAATCCTTTTGCCTAGTGTTTAAGTCATAGCAAACTGTTCAAGTACTTTCACATTTTTTACACAACACATCTTCAGATACTGTCATGCAGAAGCTTTGTATCTGTGCTCTACATCCTAGGAAGTGCTACTCAGTCTTTAGTTGGATCTCAACAGTCATGCATAAAAGGCGTGGATTTAGAACTAACTCAGCTTATATAACAAGAACTTCATTTTTCCAATCCAAAAAGCGGTCTGAAATTTTATATTACAAAATGTGTGCTGGCTGTTCTGCCTGATAGGGACAAAAATGAGTTTTATTGACTTCTGCTTGAGAGAGGACTCCGTAGCTGAATATTTTCAATTTTCTAAGTGGTTAGGCTTTATGCATATCGCATTCAGTTTTCTTTGCGTGTTTAAATTACAGCATTGCTGATCATACTTTGTGGAAGGCATTTTTCCTTTAATTAAAAAAAAAAAAAAAAAAAGCCACGTAACTGGAGTGAGATGAAGGTGTTTAAGGGCTAGTAGGCGGCCCAGGCGCCTGCCTGAGATGCTCAGCGCTAGGAGTTCCCGCTGCCCGGCAGCTCCTCACTGCCTCCTTTCCAAACTGCTGTGTCTGTTGTTCTGCCCCTCGAATGGGGCAGTAAAGCTTCTGAATCCCTCCGGGTCACCTAAGATGGGAGGTCCGTAGGAATGGCATTTCCAAGGTGTGCCTCAACCTTCTGTGAACACCAGCGGAAGAGCCCTAGGTAAGAGCCGGTCACGAGCGTTGTCCCTGGCGCGCTGGAATTCGCCTCGTGGAGGGGGCTGCAGGGGGGTCGCAGACCTCGTAAGGGTCCCCTGCAGCACGAGCCAGCCCAAGGGCCGAGGAGAGCTTCGAGCTGCGCGTGGGTTCCTTCCAGCCCCGCCGGAGGCAGTACGGAGGTCAAGGCAATCAGTGTGGGGAAACCTGGTTCCAAGGCTCTTGAGTAGTGCTTAAATAACCAGTAAAGTATTTGTTGTTCATAAACTGCAAAGGATAAGGGAATGTGGTTAACTTAATGTGCTATAACAGATTTTACCAACACAATGAGGCTAAAATAAATTTATTCCTTCAGTACTCATGCTCAAATAGCTCCTTCAGGGTCTGGGTGACCACAGCATGCATCTCTCTGCTTTTCCAACTTCATTTTATCATGCGCATTATGAGGCAGAAGTCCAAGTTCCTAAACTTGTGTAAGAATCTCCGCTTTAATTTTTAGGTATCTTTGTCCTTGTAATAGTGAAGAAAACCTGAAAAGTCTTTACTTTCAGAGTTGTTCAGCTTGTGCATATTAAAAATAAATAAATAAAAATGGGGGGTGAGTGTGATGGGAAGCCGGTGACTTGAGATAGCTGAACACTTAAGAGAGTGATGGTATGTATTTATTTATTTTTAATGTGGATGCTAACTGCCCTCTGGAGTTTCCCTCATATCTGCCCTTAAGGCAGCTAGCTGACTTTCCAATTCTAGGTAGAAGATGCATCTGGTTCCTCACTAGGACAAGCATAAGAGGTATTTTTGATCCTTTGGTGTTAGGCACTTTTTTATGGGTGCTTCAGTAAAGAGACAAACCCATAATACTGAGATATTTTAATAGCTACTGGCCGTTCTCTCCATTCAGTGTTACTATCTTAGAAGGAGAAAGATAAATAAAAGTTCTGCCTAAGCAGAAAACTCTGAATGTGTCAGATGCTGGGCGGTTGAGTCTGAGATGCTTGTTTCTCTCTGAAGAGAGTGAATGCTTTGTTGCTGTATTTTCCTTTGGATGTGCTGATATTCTTGAGAGGGGAGACCTTTCCTTTCTCCTGATTTCTGGAGGTGCCACTTAATAAATAAAACTTTTTTTCCCCCCTTTTAAGTTTCTGCAGCTCAAATGGAAGGGCTGTGCTAGGACCCAAGGACTCCTTTTGAGAGTGGCCCCAAAAGGTCCTAAAGGCCCCGGTTCAGTTTTGGAAGTGAAGATAATCTTTGGCCTTTGTGCCGTCTGCAGTGGTGCCCATCANAAGCAGGAAACTCTGAATGTGTCAGATGCTGGGCAGTGAGTCTGAGATGCTTGTTTCTCTCTGAAGAGAGTGAATGCTTTGTTGCTGTATTTTCCTTTGGATGTGCTGATATTCTTGAGAGGGGAGACCTTCCCTTTCTCCTGATTTCTGGAGGTGCTACTTAATAAATAAACTTTTATTTTCCCGCCTTTTAAGCTTCTGCAGCTCAAATGGAAGGAGGACCCAAGGACACCTTTTGAGAATGGCCCTAAAAGGTGCTAAAGGCCCCGGTTCAGTTTTGCAAGTGAAGATAATCTTTGGCCTTTGTGCCGTCTGCAGTGGTGCCCATCAGAAGGGAACACTCTTAATCACAGGGCAGTTTGAAGACAGCTAGTCACCTTTAAGGGAGATGCTGCTTTCTAAGAATGAAAGTTATTCCACTTTAGCAATAATTAGCTCTCTTGTTTGCAGGTGGGGTTTTGTGCTTTACTACAGTAAGGACTTAAGGTATTTTGTTCCCTGGAAGGAAAATAAGGCAGTTACGCTTTTCTCTCTCCTGGCAATAGCTGTCAGTGCTTGCTCTGATTTGGGGGATGTTACATCAAGGCTCCAGCAAGGCTGTCTGATCTACCAACGGTTCAGCTTTTATGCAGCCTTTACAGTTCTCAAAGAAAGAAGGTTTTCAGCTGAGCTTTGCTGTCTGTGTGCTGCTTCCTTACCGGAGATGAGCAGAGGTAGGTGGAGGCTCCCGTGCCGGCTGGGAATGCTGATGAGGCTTGGAGGGAGAGGTAAGAATCAGATAAACCTCCCAGTCCCTTCCAGCTCATCCTTCCCCCAGGACCACTCTGTGATTCAACAGCTTGTTTGCTGCCTGTTTTACATCCCCAACAACTGACCAGAGGTGGCAGATTTGGTAGAAAAAAAAAAAAAAAAAAAAAAAAGATTTTTTTTTTCCCCGTTGAAATTCACTGAAATACTTCTAGATGTTATAGATGATTCTTTTGTGGCTGCAATCTGGGTTAAACTTTGAGTGACCGTACTCCTCTGCTGTTAAACACTACCTCTGTGCAACTTTCTTAATATGTTAACATACTGTGTGCAGCCCTTAGCTTTTGTACAGCTGAGTAACGACTTAGTTCAATCTGGCTATGGTATATATGCATACATTATTTCATCCTGACCATTTCTCTTATATTTCTAATTTCCAGAAGTATTTCTCCCTTGGGAGGACTTGGTGTTTGTGTTATATTTTATCAGCATGTTAACATCTGGCTTTGCAAATACCTCATATTCTCCAGGTGCACAGGAGCATCTGTAGTTCATCCTTTCTTAAGAAAATGTGGAAACTGTGTTGCAAATGTCTTGGAAAAGAACAAGAATATACAGCCTGCATCTTATTTTTTCATCTTGCTGCATTTTCCTATAGAATGAATATTCATAACTCACAAAGAGTGTAAAAGTGATTCTCTCTTAAATTCTTATCAAACGGTAAATATTTTTAGTAGTATGGGAGCAGATAATGAAAAACTGATTTGCACTTAAAAGCATTTATTGAAATCAGCAGCCCCACTGCCTCTGTGCGGCCAGTTTTTCCATGCCACACACCTTTGGCTCCTGCGTGCACAGATGTGGATTTCCTGCAAGGCTCAAGGTGGGAATGTCTTCCTCTTGGGATCCGTGACAGCCCATGGCAGGCGGTGGTGCTCGTGGCACCAGGCTCGTGCAATGAGGATAGCTGCACACCTCCTGCTGGGGTGGGCTGCATCGGATCCCGAGGAGGCAATTCGTAGGTGAAGGAATCTGAGAGAAAGCTTCTCCTGTTTTACTGATGGGAAGATGCATTCTTTATTCTTCTTTAGAAGGTGCTGTACTTCAAACGCTAAATACTCCACTGTGGCTTTGTGGACAGAGAAATGACAAAAAGAAGCCATTTAGAAACCATTATTAAAATCTCAAATGTCAAATTAATATCTTAAGTAGACTTGACTGAAACCCTTTTTGAGTACAACTCGCTCAAGTTTGGCTCAGAAACAGGGGCTCTGCGCAGCAGGCTCGGAGGCGCAGGGCCTTTTCCTGGCAAGTGCACGTTAACGAGCGGAAGGCAAAGGGGTGATCACCGGCGCGTGCGAGGAAACCAGACGTGTCTGTGTCACCCTTGGGTGGCTGTCTAGGGCGTTAGTAGAAAGCCACGTTTCTATATTACACAAGGGGATATTAACGAGATCTTCAAAAGCAAAGAAAAAGTAGATTTTTCATACAGCGTGACGCTACTGGGGCTGTGAGCTACAGCAAGCGGCCGCGCAGCCACCCCACGCAGTGCTGGGGAGGGCTCCTCAGTACAGCCAGGTGGAGGCTTGCGGAGGGGGGGGAGGGGAGTGTCTTTTGCTGGATGCCTGGGCCCGAGGAAGGGGCGCCGGAGGGGGCCCGTGGCCCGGCGGGGCTGCAGCTTGGGCTCAGAGGGCGCCCTGTCCTGGTGCCCTGCGTGGCCTCCCCTCGCGGGCTGCGGCACGTGCCCGCGCCAGCCTCGCGCCTCTCCGCTGCCCTTCTCGGGGCGGCCCCGTCTCCCTTTTGCAGGGCCCCGGCAGAAGCGGGGCCGAGTAGCCGCTTCCCTCCTCGACCTGCTCGCCGCCCGGCCTCGCGCCCGCAGCCGCCTCTCCGCCTCCCGCCGGCGGGGAGCTCCCTCGGGGCGGGCAGGCACCGGGGGCCGCTCCGGCCGGGCAGGC
>VWPW01006205.1:758577-780714 GCA_013389825.1 Crypturellus undulatus | reverse complement strand
GGAGCCGGGCGCCCGCGCCGCCTCCGCGGCCGCCCCGCCGCGAGCGGGGGAGACAACACGGAGGTCCCGGCGGCGCTTTAACACATATCTTAATGGGGAGGAAAAACAATACTTTCTCCCTTTTTTTTTCCTTTTTTTTTTTTTTTCTTTTTTTTTTCCTCCTCTTTCTTTAAACTGCCGCTATCTTGCGAGGGGCGTTTTTGGTCGTTTGAAAAGTTGAGCTGTTGTTGGCAAATTGTTCTCCTGAGTCTCCGTGTTCTGGATATGCAGTAAAGAAATACGGCTGCGGTAGCGCCGTGTTTTTTTTAAAAACGGGCTTTCTCGCCCTCTGGAGAGGGGGAGGCAGGAGTCAGCGCACGGTTTTGGTGGCAAATGCTGTGGTGAAAGTAGAGCAGCAACTTGAAAGCTCTTGTAGCCCTGCTAGCGTGAGAGCCATTACACTGAAACGGAGAGAGGAGAGAAGTGCCTTTGGCCTTGGTGGGTGTGAAGTGTGTTGTCTGCCGCCAGCTCTGCGCATCATCCCGGTACTTGTCGCGCGCTGGTCTGAGGAGCATCTCGAGGGCACCTGCTGACCCGAGCGGCGCCAGGGCAGAACCGAGCCGGAGCGGAACCGGCCTCCGAACGCGCCGCGCAGGTGGGCTCAGAAAGCGAGGCCTGAAATTATGCGCCTTGGCATGATTTTCAAGCGTGCCCCGAAATCTTTTATTAAGGTGCTGGAAAAAACATTTACTGTATGTATTGGAGGGGGTAAAATGCAGTTTAAAGTCTACTCGGTTAAAAAAGTCTTTTTTTTTTTTTTTAATTAAAAGA
The DNA here is from genome assembly GCA_013389825.1 of Crypturellus undulatus. Lineage (NCBI taxonomy): Eukaryota > Metazoa > Chordata > Aves > Tinamiformes > Tinamidae > Crypturellus > Crypturellus undulatus. The sequence goes on along the minus strand of VWPW01006205.1, from coordinate 779,904 downwards.
AAGTTAGTGCTTTTTATGATATGAATTATTTTTTATGTGAACTTCTGACCTCCTTCCTGAGCAGGCATGGTATGCTCTGTCTTTAATGCCAAAGAAGAGCAGGAAAAAAAAAAGTCTTCTGCGAAAGTTAGCTTTATATGGAGTAAAAGTTATCAAAAATTACAGCTCCTCCTATTTACCCGTCTTTCATTTGCTGTTTACTTCTTTCTAGGTACCTGTTACAAAACAGGTGCTCTCATCTACCCCAACAGCAAAAAAATGCCCTGAGTTTGGTCAGTTACTGCAGCGATGGTTTCTTTTTTTCTGTTTTCTTTTTATTTTGTTTCTAGTTTTATTTTATAAGGATAGCAGATGCCTGCCTACAAGGATTTGCAAAAGAGCTGAGGCTCAAACATACGCAGTGGCACGTTTTGATAAGGACACGTGCTCATTTGGGATCTCATTAAAATCATGGAAGTCCTTTGTGCATGTGAGGCCAGGTTGTAGCATCTCCATGTAATATTAGGATAATCCCTACTTCCCTGTGAGTCTGTGAGCTTTTCTGTCACAGAAAACCAGGAAGTTTTCATCTTGGGATACCTGAGATTGCTGGTCCGTGTGCATTGTGCTCTTTATTTTTAATATATGTAGTTTTCAGAGAGCTGAGTGCTTCTCTTCGGGAAACTGTGCAAAGTTCTGACCTGTGTTTTCTTTATACGCGTGCATGCAGGCAGACACTGTAATGCATAGTCGCCGCAGTAGCTACGATGTGCCGAGCACCGGGAGCTTCTATCCCCGAGAGCATCTGCAGCTTCGGTGGGTAATGACTGGAGTTCTTGGCTGGCACGAAAGCAGGTGTCTGAGGAGGCTGTGAAATCTGCTGGATTTGTAGGTTGTTTTGGTGAGAACCAGAGTTAAACCTTGAACAAGCTGCCTTGGATCTGGGGTCTGAGTTTATATCTCTTAAGAGGTTCCCTGTGGCCTGTTTAGGTGCAGCCTGTTTCCATCCCTGAAGTGTATTTCTGAGGGAAAGGAGTGTGGTGTAGCGCCCTGGAATGTTTTCTGCCAGTGGAGAGAGACTGGGGTATCTTTAGGATGGGAATGTGTACACGTTTTGGTAGTGTGTCTTTTATGATCCATAGATAAAAAGGTTATATAAACATTGATTTCTGCGCAACCTGTGCTGTGCCTTTCTACTCTAATCCTTACAAGCTGGTATGTGGCTTGTGGAGCTGTTGCCCAAAGAGGTTTGATAGCGTAATGTTATGTCTGCTCTTCAAAAAATACAGTCCGGCTTGCTAACTAAGGATGTTATATTCAACTGAAATGCGAGTACCTTATTTAGCATGGCTATCATTCTTCTGGTGTTTTTTATAATCAAAAACTTACCACTGATCCAGACAAAATAGTATCACTGTGCTGTTTTGGTTGGTTTGCACTGTATCTTAGTTCAAGTGAGGCTTCATTCTTGCCTTGTAGACAGAAATCAACTTAACCAGAACTTGCCATTTGATTGTATAAATTTAACCTTCCCCATTCCCACATTGTGAGGTGCTGAAGATCAGGGAATTTAATGGCTCTGCAATATCTAGAAAGAGATTAATATCTCTTAAATTCTGTGGTGTTTCTCCTTGTTTTCTCACAATTCAAAATTCCTCTAACACTTCAGGCTTCACGTACTTGGAGCCATAACTGCAATTTTGGCATACTTTACTTAAAATGGAAACTAACAAGTTAATAATAGCTCTTACCAGGGGTATTTTTGTAGTGGGAGCCAGCAGATGTTACTTGTATCTTCAAAAGCTGGTGTACAAAACGTTATGTCAGATCTCTGGCAGGCTTTGTGCCGGTGGAGGATGGTCAGGTAGGAGTTGGAGACGGGGATCTGCGGGGCCTGCTGGCAGGAGTGATGTAATCGCGTAAGGCTCTGCATTTCAGCACACAGATAACTTTATGCTGCCCTCAGAGTGTGGGGGAGGGTAGGATTTCTGCGTTTCTTTTTGTATTTATCTGTGTTAGAAGATCAGTGACACGGTCACTTTAGGATGGCTGTGCTTTGCACGCTGTCTTCTGGCTGCAACTAATTTGTTGTCCAGACTGCCGAAATAACGGGTTTATAAATATTGTCTTTATTGATGCTTTAAATTATTGCACCTGTAAGATGTACATGGCAGGAGGGGGAAAAAAAAGATGCCTGGGAATTGTATTATGACAGCCCAGTCATGGACCTTGTTTGGACAGAGGCTGGGCTCCCTGGTTGCCCCCTTCGCCTCCCTACGTAATCACCAGCCAATTGGTTGGTGCTCCCTGCTTCTCTGGGCTCTTGGCTCTTTCCTCCCTGGTTGCTTTTAAGCCTCCCTTCTGTAGAGAGCATCTGACATTACGACATTTAAGATCTTGTTTCAGCGTGTAGGAGACTGACAGTTTTGGTATTGGAGAGATATTGGGACTTGTGATCTTCTGCCTAATGAAAGATGCTGCGTTTGTAGAGCTGTAATAAAATGTTTGCTACTTTTTTTTTTTTTTCTTTTTTCCTTAAAAAGAAAGAAGACCTTGAGCTGTTTACGTGGCTGTAGGACTCAAACAGGCAGTTAAGTTGTCCTGGTAATGCAGCGGGGGAAGGTGGGAGGATAAGCTCATGATTGCTGGTGCTATTTATTGTAACTTGCTCCTGAATTAAATACCGATATGCTTGCCATAGCTTGTTAAACTTTTGTTTGACAACTTTGGAGTGCTTTCGTTATTTAAAGTGCACTTGTTGCAGCATTACATAACAGAGCTGGATTTCTTGCTTACTGAACTGGAGGCTGAGCGTACTTCTTTATGGTTTAATTAGAGCTATAGGGAGATGCTAAAGAACAGGTTTATGTGTGTGCCTGACGGGCTGATAAAATGAATGTGCCTGTCACAGTGTTGAAGGAGCTGTGTGTGATCAGGGCTACTCTCTTGCCCAGGTATTTTTCTTTTTCTTTTTTTTTTTCTTTTCCACACTCTCAATAAATTACGTTTGGAGGATCTTGCTGTGTAGAAGCTTTAGCTGGTGAAATGCTCAGGCTCTTGTTTGCATCCTTGGGAGCAGCTTTATGTGTGCGCGAGGGGCCTGAGGCCCGGCTGGTGCAGCAGCCTCCATGATCCACACGTGATCCACGTGTGCCGCATGGTGGGAGATGCTGCGGAGGCCGAGGAGAGCCCGAGCGGGGCGGCAGGATACGGCAGCGGCACCCACGTGAGAGCCTCCAAACAAGCTCGAGAAGTTCTTGTCCCAAATAATTAATTTTGCGCTGGGCCATGTTGCAGAGTTGCCGTCCGAGAGGTGTGTGTTATGTTTACTCGAGATCTGTTTCTGGAATACCCTGGTTGGTGAATTATGAAGTAGTGGAGGGAAAACCTCGGTGCAGGACGTGCTTGTGAGTTGAATAACTTCTCAGTTTGCCAATATGGTTCATCCTGTAATACTGAATGACTGAAATTCTTTAAATAGGCAAATAAGAAATGATGCATCTGCTACAAATTTTAGACTTTTTTTTTCAAATGTAAAAACACTTTATGCCACTGTTAAGTAGCTATGGTAACGTGGATGTTGCAAATCAGAACCAGCTCTAAACTCGGAGCTTTTACTCCTACTAATTTTAAAATGCAATTTTTTAAAGTGTACTAAATATTTAAATCTCTGTGTTTAGCAGAACAGCTCAGCAGTATTTGATCTTTTGGCTGATTCATCAGAATTCTTAGATCTTGACCTACTGCACGTCTAGTGCTAATGCACAGAAACCTGTATCCTGACAAGGGAGGAAAAAGAAAGAAAGTGCCCCTAGCGTGATGACTGTGGCTTTTAATTTTCTTTACTGTTCTGCTTTTAATTGCTTGTATCTCCTCAACATCCTTCTAGCCTTGATTTCAGGCTTCGATATTGAAGCGGCTCTAGTGGGCCCAGTGTTTGAAGTAGTGCCAATGTCCTACGCAGGTTTGGACTTCGGCGAGCAAAAAAAGTCCCTCACGCGGCTGGAGGAGGCAGCGCATGAGCGAGCTATGGAGATGCCCAAGGAGATGGTGGGCTCAGCAGGAAGGCGGCTTGGAGAGACCCCTCCTGCTTTTGCTCCTGCTTGCAGGGGGTGGCAAATTTGCACTCCCCCGCTTGCTTTCATGCCTGTGGGTTCTTTCCACTGTGGGAGATTCACTGAAATGAAGTGTTGATAACAGGTGACTCTTCTGGGGAGAAACGTAGACCTTGTAAAATGCTTCATAGGAAGGAGAAGCAGCTGTCACTTGCAGCATTGAAAATAATTTTCTGTTCTTGCAAACATGGGCCTCTGAATCTGATGCAACAGCTGAAATAGCCCTGTCAAAACACAGCAACACTGGTCACCAGTGCTGCTGCTGCTCTCTCAGGGAGGTCCTCGCGACTCTTCAGCATCCAGTTTAGTTCAAGAGTAGTTGTGTTCACTAGAAAAAAGGATCAAATTGACTGTCATTTAAGCAGCTGAAAGGCAGATTGTTAAACCTGATAATGAAGTTGCAGTCTTCCTTATGTTAACAACATAATCATTTCCAGCGTAGCATGAAATGAGCGATCCTAGGAAGCGAATGAAGCATTTTGCCTGGCAAATCTGAACTTGCGGTTCCACAACAGAATGTGCTAAGAGTGAGGGAGGAACTAAAAGGTTTATGTTAATACATGGCGCTTATTTATGAGCAGCAATGCTGTAATGGCTACTGGCAGCCGTATGAAGAAATGTTCACTCCTGCTTCATGGCATCGGTTCTTCTATGGAAATGATTTTTTGCTAAATATTTTGTCTACACTGCAGGAAAAAAAATGCATATGTATAAAAATGAAATAGTTAAAAATTTCCAATATAAATAAAAATACGGACTGTTTTTTGCAACTGACATACATCAGACTTGAGTCTGATGATATATACATATATGTATTTTAAGTTCTCATACTATAGTTTCCTAGTGATACTTTTGGAAACCTCGGAAAGTTTTTCTTTATTTAGGTATTGCCTAGGTGTTTATGCTGAAGCGGGCAGTGAGCATAGTATTTTTGATGAAAATGCAGGACTTTTTTTTTTTTTTTTGGGAGGACAAAGCGGGTTTGCTTGCAGCGGTGACTGAGATTTGCTGGTGACGAGCAGGCGACGTCTGTGGCTGCCCCTGCAGCAGTCCTGCTGGAGCTCTGGTTTGCTCCCATCGGAGCTCGCCGAGGTGAACTAGCTGCTCGGATGAGCTGTGGAGCAGCTGGCGCCGGTAGAAGGACTCGGGGCTAAGTCAACAAAAGAGGAAGAGGTTAAAACACAGTTTATTTAGCTGATCCTCAGTCTGCCTCTGTCTGCCTTGTGTTGTTTCAAACTGAATATATATGTGATACTTTGACACATATGCGCAGTGTTTTCATTTTTCTTCGTACAGAAGTGTCAGGAAGCTGTGGAAGGTGGAGCATTGGAATTCAAAGTTACTGGAAACTCTGCATTCCTGAAGACTTGGTATTGGTCAGAAGACCTTCGCTCCCATTACCTGGATTAATCTGGGTTTAAATGTGGTCTCAGATCCTTTGCTTAGCATCTTCTGTTGAATTGCTCTAATTTTGAGGAAGGGAGAGGGATATGTGTGAGTTAGGACTGGTAGGGTCTTCTGCGAGTGCCACTTCACTCCTCCTAATATTGAATCAGGCTTGTTTTGTGCGTGTTGGCCTCTGCCTGCCTGAATTCAAGGGGACTGTTTGTAATACAGGAATATGAATGGGATAACAGCTGGGGGGAAAAAAAGTTATAAAGAAATTAAAATAAGGGGGAGGGGAAGAAAAAAGCCTTAAAGTGTACACAGTTTGAATGTGATTATAGCACCTACTGACCTCTTCGATATCTCTTTAATGTTTGTGAATTCTCTCATTAGATATCCCTACCCTCTCTTTTCTTTGCCTTGTCTTTTCAAGCTTCTTTCTTGTTATGGTGTTAAAAAAACAAACAAACAAAAAAAACCCACAACAGCAACAAAAAAGTAATTAAATTTTTCTCCTGCACCAAATTGCAGATAGCATTGACTTCTAGATTGTTTGCAACCAACCTAAAAGTATTTTGGCAAAACTCTTGGAAGTTTTTGAGCACCATTTGTGTAGGTCTGGTAGATCTGATAAAGATATTTGCCCCATGTGTGTTTTATGCGAGTGGTATTTTTTTTTTTTGACTGGTTTTGTGTGTGTGTATAAAAAAAAGCATCATCTATTGAAAGATCATAGAAATTTCATATAGGAATGTTTACTATTCGTAGAAAATCCATACATGATATAAAACTGGTTTTCCTGTGAACTTATTTTCTGTTTGTGTTTCTCACAAACCTTTTTTTGCACTGTGATGCATGTGCCCCTACAAGTTCTGTTTAGCTGAATCTGTAAATTTACTTCCTTGCTGCGTGTTGGTGTGTGTTTTACTTTGCGTAGAAAATAATTCAGTGGTGAAAAAGCTTGTTTTCATGAATCGAGAGGAACTGCTGGAAAAGCAAGAGCTTGGCAAAACATTGAATTAGTTGAGTAATTTTCAAAACTCTCCAGAGCAACTTCAGAGGCCCTTGTTCTTAAAGCATTTACCAAAATTTCTAGCCCTGCGATAATATTTCTGTTCAAATATTTTGTTCGTTCTTCCTTGAAATCATTTTGGAAATTCTCTATCAAGCTCATTCTGTCAAAGAAATCTGCACTTCTAACCATTGGGAAGGATTGTGCTAGTGTAACAACATTATGATTTTCAGACTGTCATATACATTTTGTTTGGAAGAAGTAGCCTTAGTGTGAGCATTTGTAAAGAGTTCTGTAGAAATTGAGCTTGATTTTTTTTTTTTTTTTTTTTTTTCCCTTTTGTGCGACTTCTTTAGCTATAGTAAATTAAACCATGTTAGTGCTTGTGTCCCATGTCTGGATGTTCTGTAGCCCCTATATGTGAAGTCTTATCAGTATTTCTCATTTAAACCTGTCTAAAGAATAGCAAAAGCTTTGCCTCTGTAAAAGTGACAGCTTCAGAAAGTGGGATCTTAACTTTAATAAAGTACAAGAAATCTTAAAGATTGCTGTCCTTTTAGACAGTTTTATTAAAGGTCATGCTTTTCCTTCTGAAAGGAAGCTTTCTTGGCAGAGCATGCTTAAAATAGGTTCTAACACAAGAGAACTGCTAATCTTGCATTCTTCCCTTCACCGCCCCCCCCCCCAAAAAAAAACTAAAAAATCCTGAGTCGGGAGATGTTGGGAAGAGAGGATATTGTTGCATCTCTTAGGAGTTCTCCTGACCGATCCATCAGATGAGTATCTCTCCTCATTTCTGGCTTTGCTTTGGCATTGACTTTAATTCCTTTTGACTCCACGGAGGCCAAAAATTCCCTGCCTGTTTCTCAGAACTTCTCCTTTGTTTTGTCTGAGTGAGCAGGAATGGCTTTGAAAAAGATGAATTAGTTGACATGGGTTTCTCATTCATGGCAGTTAAAAGAAAAAAATAATAAAAAGAAACTCTTAAAAAAAAAAAAAAAAAAACTCTTTGACAACTTGAGATCATCTTCACGGCAAAGCTCATTTCTGGTTGTTGCTGTGGAATTCGCAGCCACAGAGGCTAAAGTTGATTGTCTCGTTTACTGGGCTTTTTTTGTCTGCTGCTTCATTAATTGTCATCTTGACTGTGCTCCAAGCCTTGTTTTTGATGTCAGAATGTGGAGCTGGGTGCTATCTTTATTTATTTATGTATTTATTTACGAGGTTTCTGCGTAGTGGGAGGCAGTCATCTGGGTGCTGGTGTGGTGACTGGATTTCTAACCAGGAGACAGGAGCAGGGAGTCCTTCCTTACCAAGTCTCAAAAATACTGATGTCCCAGGTCTGATGATTTGGGTTGAAAGGACTTTAAATCACTGTGATGAAGGAGGGAAGTTAAAGGTCTGTTGCTTTTTTTTCCCTCACCCTCTTTTTTTTTTTTTTCCCTTTTCCCTGGGAACTGTTTATTGTTTGGTTAAGTATTGACTAAAGTTTTCAATATGATAAGAACTGTTCATGCAGGTAGGTTTTCAGTGAATGCCAAAATGCCATTGAGACCAGGAAGAATTTTTTTTTTTTTTTTTTTTCCTGAGGAATCTAATACTTTGAATTAGATCTCGGTTGGGGTGAGTAGCTTATTGGAATAACCATAAAGCTAAAATGCAGCAGATCTGAAGTCTCGGGTGCTGATAGGTTTCTTGCACTTGCTTTTCTCTTGGAAAATCTCGGGTTCTGCAGCCTCTGGTGTTGCAGAGCGGTGAGCAGCCCCAGCCGTGCTCCTTGCCTGACCACTGCCACCCCCCCGCCACTGGGATCAAGCTCCTTGTGGGAACTGTGGCGCTTTTATGTAGTCACTTCCATATTACAGTCCAGAAATACATTTTTTTTGCTATCTTCCTTGACCGCAAGAGGACCCCAGGGCAGAGTGGGGCCTTTCATTTTGTAAACTTGCGATGACTTGAGGCACTAGCTCTGCCTGTCACCCCACAGCAGTTTGTGACCATCCAGCAGGGCAGTGGGGATGGCCATGGGTGCTCGTGTGCCCCATGCAAGGGGCCCGGCAAGGGAAAAGGGGTTGGTGTTTGATAGCTGGAGGGGAGATGAGTTTGGGGTTGAGGATGGAGAATTCCCATGCGTGGGATGAGAGCTAGGAAGAATGCTAGGAAGGTTGTGGTTGTACGCAGGAGAGGGGAACGATTTCTGACATAGTTTCTTTAATGCATATGCTGGGTGTGCTGAACTCCTTGAGTCCCCTTCTGGAGTCCTTTTGCTTGCAAAATGGGGAAATTGAGCTTCACAGTGTGTTTTTTTTTTTTTTTTTTTTTTTTTTTGGAAGGGGTGTCTTAGATCGGACTTGGAGGCACTGAAGTGCGTTTTGATACCACCTCAACCCCAAATGCGGCCCTGTGTGCTGGGAGGATCCGACGAGAGTGCGATGCTCCCTTTGGCGTTTGTTCGTGGTGGGATCGTGAGCGTCTCCTCAGAGCTGTGCGAGAGCAGCGCAGCCGTGCCATCACAAACGTAACATCTGCTGCCACATTTTAGACGTTCTCACAGTTGCAGAATCACTTTATCTCTTATTTTAAGATCACCGTTAAAGATGACCATAAATGTGCATGAATACAGTGGCGCTGAATAATGAAAATCAGCTACAGGGAAAGGTGCATTTAGGTCACCTAGACCAGTGCTTCGGGAAAGCGAAACGAGGCCGCGGTGCCGTCGTGGTGCCGCTGCTGTCCTGGCCCCTCTCCTCCTTGGCGCCGCGGCCTGCCCGAGGCGCCAGAGCCGGGCCCTGCCGCTGAGGGGGCGCCCAGCAGCCGCCCCGGCGCCCTCCCTGTGCCCCGTGGCTCCGCGCATGTCTGCCAAGCGGCTCCTCTGTGCGGTGGGGAGGACGAGCCGGGGTGCAAGGAGCCATCTGAGGCTGCTTTGCCTCCCCGACACGTATGGCCTGTTGCACACAGGGGCTGCTGCTCCGGGAGGCCCCCCGTGCAGCTCACAGGCGGCGGGCGCCGGCGGGTCCCTCTGCGCTCCTGCTGCTCCTCGCGCTTCCCTCCGATGGTGGCTGCCTCTCCCTGGGGCCCGTTTGAGAAGCGCCGGGCTGGAGCGTGTTCCTTTGGCAGCGCGGTTAGCAGTGCTTCTGTCCAATCTTTGTTTGAATGCTAAGCACTGCCGCTGCCATCTCTTCCCTTGGGGGCGCAGGCCAGTAGTGTCAGGAAGTTTCCTTAATCCTAAGCCTGCGTTTTTAATTTTTCTCTTGGATTTACTCCATTGCATCTGATCTTTTACAGAGTAGTGTCTTGTTTTTACTAATGTTAATACCCTGCCAGTATATAAAGAATGTAAACAGCTTCATGCACACCATAGCTTGGGTGTTGAACGTAAAATTTTGTGTGCGTTTGGATCGTGTTAGCCTTTCCCTGCAAGGCGGGGTTTTTTCCCCACGTGTATGTATTAATTACATCGCTAAACAAGTAATTTCAAGTATAGAATGATGAGTTTGGAGTGTTTTGCAGAATGTCTGGCACTGTATGTACTAAATACAGTTCCACTGTATTTCCACTAAATAACCGTTCCACTGGGTCACGGTGTGAGAGCCCGCGGCCCGGGGCTCCGCCGTGTGCAATAAAACGGCTCAATGGGACTTGTCTTACGAAACCTGTCATCCCAAGCATCCTCTTACATTGTCTGTCTGGAATGGGGTAAGCCATTGTGGGAAGCGGCTTTCCCAGCAAATTCTAATTGGTTGCTGGGAATTATTAAGTTGCTGATTGTGATTAAAAATAGACTTGTCACTGCGTAAAGGTGCAATGAAACGCATTTGTGACAGTGGAAGGAGGCGAAGATGCTGGAAGACTGCAGGCTTTGTGGTGCATGTTTCTTGCATCTCTGGCAAAGGAGGCAGGAAAGATGGAGTAACTCGAGATTTTTACAACAACAGGGTGTATTTGTCCTGGATGCTTCTCGTTGTTAAGCCGATATGAGGAAAATGTAAAAATCTAAAAAAAGTCCGAATAGCCATTGTGTGTATCACTCTTGGTTACTCCTGAAGAACAAGCACGATGTCACAATTTAAAACAAGCGAAAAATCCAACCCTGTTTGTTAGAAATATTTAGGAAGGAGTTGAGAAGACTTCCTCAAAGCTTCATGAGTTTTTACTTTCTATTTTGAGTTCTCTTGTGAAAAGGGTAAATATATTGCCTGAAAATGTTGCTCCGGTTGTATATGATGAATATTATTTGGATAATTACTCCTCTTCTGGCTTTTCCAGAACTGTAAAAGGGAAATAGTGTCTTTGCCTCCTTGCTTCCTGTTACAACTGATCTGTAATCCTGAAGACTAATGGCTTGTTTTCCATGCTGTCTGGGTGGTGCTAAATCTTGATCTGCCATTTGCAAGATGTCTGTGGAAAGTAACTTGGAATCCTTGGGAAACTGGCTGCATGTGTTAGGCATCAGAAACGGTCTGAAAAACTGAAAATAATGAAATGATTTTCCACTACTTTTCCCTTCTGAGCAGTTGCTGCATCTATGGGATTACTGTGATGCTTCACATCCCATTCCAAAGAGCAACTTCCTACCGTGTGATCTGGAGAGTAGTTTGAGGGGCAGAAGGTGGGCATTGGGTGATGTTTATGGATTATCAAAAGCAAGCAAAGTTAGCATGGATAAGATGGAAGTGTTTATGGGGAGTGTTAGCAGGTGTTTGGAAAGCTGAAGGTAGCTACTAACCGGTCTTCAGCACGATGAATTGAGTGAGATTGAGCACCAGTCTCCGGTAGGTCCGGTATTGATGTTGCCATTAACAAGGTGGATGCAGGAATAGCGATCATGCTTGTTGAGGCGCTGGATAGAAGTGGGTGGTGGAGTCGCGTGCGTGCTGGAGAGGTGTTGGGTTTGCAGTGGCTGTGACCAGTGACTGGGGTTGGTCTGGAGGAAGCGAAGTGCAGGGATTGGGCACAATGAGAAGGAGCATCCGCATGAGGGATGCGATCTGCGAGGAGAGGCCGAGGGAACGAGGGCTGCTCAGCCTGGAGGAGAGGCCGAGGGCTCCTAGGAAAAGTGTTGGAGGAGGAGCGGGAAAGGCGGCTTCCGAGCAGAGCGGCCTGACCGCTGCCGAGTGGCGCGGTGTGGTATGGAAGGAAATGCAATGTAATGGGAGTGACAACTCCAAAAACAGGCTCCAGGCGGCTTTCTGCTGCTAAAAGTTGTATTTTAAGAAGTAAATCCTACTGACGTTTTCCCCCTGTTGATGCTTAGCCTCAAGGCAATATTTATGAAAAGATATTGCGCGTTTCTAAGTTTTCCTGCCTGCATCTACCTCTTCCCTAGTTCCTATAAATTCTTTTTCTGCCTTTTCGGTTCCTTCTCGTTGCTGCTCGCGTCGCTGCCCAGTTGCTTTTCCAGCTGTGCCGAGGGAGTGGGAACGCAGTGTGGGCCACTGTGGCGCCTGCGGAGCCAGGGAAGCCTCTCCCCAGCGACTGCTCTGCTCCAAATCTCCCACCGTGGGAATTCCTCCCTCTCCGTGGGGAGGTGGGAGGGTTGGCGCCTTTCCAGGCATCCTGGTGGTGGTGAAGAGCCCCTGGTCAGTCATCAGAGGTGGTTTAGTTTCCCAGTTTTGAGTCAGCAGGTCAGGTTTGCCTAGGGAAGAAAGGAGGAAAGTGGTTTTACCTGCGTCTTCCCTGCTATGTCACGGCTTGAGAAAGAGAAGAAGATTTTCAGTTGGGCCTTCTGGCATTTCGGAGTTCATCCTGGCATTTAACTGAGCAAACAAATGTGTTTTTAATCAACGGTTCAAAAATATATTAGCTTTGTGGTTCAGCTGCGAGGCAAAAGCTGCGGTTTTGTTCGCACTTAGAAGTTGTGAGCTCTGCTGCATTTTAACGACGGCATTTGAGCTGCCCTTGCCAGGGCTTTGCTCGCATTTCTATGGAAAACTTACATTAAAGGGGTTTAATGGGGACACCAAAGAATTATACCGTAATAAAGTGCCGCATAAGAAGAATTCGTTCAAAGTCACGTTTGGGGAAAAAAAATCGATCTAGGCATTTATTAATTCCTGCTTTGTCTCTGTGGGCGTTTGGCGAGTGCGAGGCACCGCGTGGCCGTAGCAGGAGGGCAGCAGCAGCCACGCTCGGGGCCCTTCGCGTGGAGCGGGGCCTCCGGTTGTCCTTGTAGCACTGGGAGGCTCTGTGGGGAGCTGGCGCTTTTGGCCCAGCTCTCCACAGAGCCTCCTGGGCCCCCAGGGCCCTCTCGGGTCCCTCCAGGCTATGTGTGCTGTGGGGCCACCTCTCCGCTTGGCCGAAGGAAGGATCCAACGCGTGCGCGTCGTGATTCCGCGGCCCTGTGTTGGTCAACAGTCTTCCTGCATTGATTGAAATTAATCGCTCGTCTTGAGTACAGCCTGGGGCTGCCAGAGAGCTGGTAAATGGGAGCTTAAAATGTTTTGAAAGCCTAAAATGAAGAAAATTGACTTCAAGGAAATGAAGTGCAGAGGCTGCGGTGTGTGTTAGGTGTTTTCTCCAGGTTGCAAGGCCATGTTTTCCTTTGATGCCCTCTACCAAGTTGAGCAACAATAGCTCTGGAGTAATAGGATCCGTGCCCCTCCTTAGGAGGTGGCTGGTGGAGCCTCTCTCTCTGCTGCAGAAGGGTGGGGAGACAAAAATGTGCCGCCTGGTGCTGACACTTTGGCCAGGAGCTGTGCTATTTCACTTAGAAAGACACTGCTGCTGTCCCCCTCCCTCTTCTTATTCTTTTCCTTTGGCAGTCTCCATAGCTATTGCTTCCTGGTTTTGACTTGATTCTCTGCTCTCTAATACTTTGTTTCTTAGTCTGTAAGTGTTGCCGTTTTTGCTAGCCCTTCATTTTTTCTGTTTCACCCTGCGGCAGGGCAGGGGTTGCCTGCTGGGGCAGACCCCGCTGCAGCTGCTGACATCCCTGCGAAGCATCTCCACATCTGCCGGGTGCAGCGAGCTCAGTGTTTGTGTCGAGTCCCGTACAGCGGGGCCCGAGACGTCCGTGCGCGGAACCTGCACGAGGGGAACGTGGCAACGAGCCGGGGAGAATCCCGCCTGTTCCCACGCCGCGGCCTGCTCAAGGGCATTGCTAGATTAAAAAGAGCAAGCAGGCGAAATGCCAAGGGAGCTGAGCTATCCAGGATGGCCAAGGAGAGGTCTGAAGGAATGTCTTGAGGAATTAAGGCAGGAGGTGCACAGAGCTTTCTTTCTGTACTTATTCTTGGTTTGCCTTGGTGTGACTTTATAAGCATACTCAGTTCATAAGAAATCCTTTGGAAGAGAGCAAGTTTTGGTGTTTTTGAGCATGTCAGTTCTTTGAATCAGCTGTATACACTTGCAGTTATCTATAAGTTTCGTTTCATGTTTCCAAAACAGGATAAAGAATAGTCTCTTACAAGTCCTGTTCTGTTAATGTTGCTAAAGTTACCTCTTAATCATCTGAAGAGAATGGCAAAACTGCTTTAAAGATTACATGCATGAATTTAATTTTAATTGTGGTACTTTGTGTATTCATAATGTAATGAGTATGCACGCTTGACACCTTTTATTTCTGATCTACAGAACTAGAGATTTTAATTTATATTATAGACTTATAACTTTCTTTGGAAAATTGTAATAAAAATATACCCTTCACTTACTTGCCAAAAAATAAATTGTAGCTCAAATGTGAAATGCCTGGTGCCAGTCCTACTACCTAAATAGCACTCCTTTCATTTTTTTAGGAGCTTGTGATGTCATCAGCTGAAGCGAAAACATCTACCTCATGACCTGGCATGTAAGTGAAGGAGGAACCGATATTTTTAACAAAATGTATGTGTTGGTGTTTACAATGTGTAAATTGAACCTATATACCTTCAACATTCAGGTATCGCCTTTTTAAATAAAAGCTTTGTGCATTTTAAAGGAGCATAAAGCCTTTAAAGGGAGAGGAAGTCATAAAAGAAGCTGTTAACAATGACATTTGAGAAGAAGTGCTCGCAGTGATTTTTGGTTACGTTTTGTCTTGATGTATCCTGTAGTGCCTGCAGGTTGTAGGCATCGAGGGACTTTATTTATCGCATCATTTACATGTGTTACTACTACAGCTTCTTATTCAGTGCTTTTATTTGTGGATACGGGGTTTTGATTGTTGTGATGAATAAATACTGCACACACTGATGCGCCTAGTAAAACCCAGAGCTTCAGCAGTGTGCAGGGTTTGTGCTCTCTTACGTGTTCAGATACTACTCAGCCAATTTTCTGTGACTTTCTGACACTTCAGAAATCTCTTCCCCTTCTGTAAGCAAGAACATTTTCTATCTTTTGCCAGGCGTTTCCACACTGTCTTTGCTTGCTGGTTTGCTCTCTGCCTGCCTTTGCTGTGGTTTGAAGGGTGGAAGTGCCACCGTTGCTCCACGGGGCCCGTGTCAGCGGAGCTGCCTCTCGCGATGTGGCCTTGTCCGGGCTCTCCGTGAGCCCAGGCGGCTGCGCTCCGTTGCGTGGTCCTTGTGGTCACAAACATTCTCCTGGTGCAGGTTGTGCCACCCTTTCTGCATTTGCCTGATGTGGAAAGTGGAGCTGAACGGAGCCTTCTGGCTGGCTACCAAGCATTGAAAGGAGTGGCCGAGGGAAGCGATGCAGTCAACCAGGATTTTTAGTTCAAAGCTTGCTTCTCTTTTGACCTTTTCTTTAAAAAAATGGTGTTGTTCCTGTTTTTTAATGTTGGATATTCTGGTTTTAGAGATCAGTTGTGCAGATTACAACTGGGCTGTGGACATCTGATGCTACTGTATAGCATCCCAAGATCTCTGCAAATAGAACTTTGGCTTGACTGCTCTTGTGCCGTCCCCTTGTCTTCATAGCGATAACCCTTAGCAATTATTTTGATGCGCAAAAATAGGTAGCGTCAGTCTCTCCCTTCTTAACCCATCCTGTACTGTTGGCAGGACGACAACAGGATGTGTTTTGCCATTTCAGTTAGAAAAGTGTTAACTGAGTTTAAGCATCTGTAAAGCCCAAACACAACAGTGGTCAGTCTAATTTGATACATGATTTTTATTAGTAAAATTTATTCAAGGTCATATTTTTTCAACTAGTTTAAGTAGCTTTTTAAGGGTTTATCTTATTAATTACTGAATCAGCGGCCTGGTGCTGGCAGTAGGTTTCAGTTATTTCTCTGTGAGCAAGACGAGAGGTAAAATGACTCTGTGTATTGCAGAAAGGTTTCAAATAACTGCGTAAGAAATCATAGAACACTATGCGTCCACACTTGGGAAAATGGAAATCCTTTTCCATGAGGAAATGAAAGCATTAAGGATCCTTACACTTTGGATGTAAAATTGCAAATGTAATTACTGAAGTTAAATCTCTGCAGAGTAAGAGCCTTAGAGTAAAATGTGGAGGAATAAGTAATGCACATAAACCTTGGCATGTTTTTCTGTATTTAGTGTTTGCTTATTTATGTGCCACTTTCAGAAACATCATATGGGTCAAATTCAAGAATGCTGTAGTTAAAGCTCTATAAAAGTGTTAACTATCAAGCTATTCTCTTCCGAATTTGGAAACTTTGAAAAACGGAGCCGTAAGAAATTCTGACAGCCTATTTGTTTGCTGCTGTTATTGTTTGTTAATCTACTTTAATCTAAGTTGAACCAGCTGTTCTTAATAATTCACAGTGCGTTCTCTATAGTGTCATCTTATACCTCACAGAAGCCTGACTGAAACACCTGAAAAATAGATTAAAACTTTTGCTTGCCACTGTGTACGTAGGCATAAAAGTGGATATTCGTGTTAGATGCTGCTGTGATTGTAGAAGGTGGGAGTAGATATGTTCAGGTGCCTCTGCTGCTTTGTGGCTTGCTAAAAGAAGTGGCAAAAATGGTATAGAATTAACAGAGTTTTCAAAGTCCTTGTTTTCCTAGAGCAGTTCCCTGACAGCATCTCTAGAACTACCCAAGTATTTCACGAGTGAATCTAATGATTGTTAGTGGTGGTTTTAAAACTAATGTGTTTAGTGTTTAGAAGGCTTTCCTTCTATAGTGTATAGAAGGTTTTCCTGGTTTTGCTATCTGTAAAAATAGTTTTCAGGTACACGTGCATGCTCATCGTGCTGTCTGCTTGGCCCTGCACACCAGCCGTTTGAGCTCCAGCGTGCAGAGTTCAGGAACCGGCGTGCTGCATTTAAGCACAACTTCCCTTGTATTTCAACTAGAAATAAATGAAGAAATGAAATTGCAGTGGCCCAGGGTGACTCCCAATGAGTAGTTCTCACGTGAGCTCCCTTAATGAATTGGGCACCTAGGGAAGGATTCTCTTCGGACCATATAAATCTAATGTGTTTTTTTCCTCTGTTTAAGACCTTTTCAAAGCGTCCCTCAGGTGCTGTGGTGGGGCTGACTTGTAGCCGTTGTCAGCATTGGCGGGAGCTGCTCGTGGACCAGAACTTCAGCGTAGATGTCCAGGCACCTTTGGTGCTACCTTGCTGGGGGAGGCAGACGGTGGAAAAGGCCCCTTGAAGGACTTTATTCTGCCAGGGCCCGAATGCAGATTCAGCTGAGCTTTCTTTCAAGCTTTAGAGCCTCTGACTGCCTCCTTCCCTGCAACTGCTCAGAGCAAGGGCCTCCAGAGAACAGAATTGTTTATAGCTCTTAAAAAGCCTCCCTAACCAACTGAAATTCAATATATTAAATATATTGACTATGNTTCTGCCAGGGCGCGAATGCAGATTCAGCTGAGCTTTCTTTCAAGCTTTAGAGCCTCTGACTGCCTAAACTATGTAGGTTTAAATGTGGATCTGTTAGGCTAGATATGAATTGTGATTTTGATTTTTTTTTTTTTTTCCCTTCAATTTTGCAGATGCGTTTTTTAGTGGTTACTTCTACTTTTTTTTTCCCCTCACAGTTTCTTCTCATCATAGATCTTATTACTGCTGTTGCTGAGTTGGGATTCAGGTGCAGCAGCTGCAGCACTGCTGTGGGCTCTTACCTATGGAAAACCCCATGTAGAAACAACCCCTGGCACCCGTAGCTTGTAGGCGCGTCCATCCCTCGCACTGCAGGAGGGGGCAGTGAGTGAAGGAAGCTGCTTTGGAGTCAGATTCAGCATCTTGGCTGAGTGTGCAGCTTGGGAAGGTCAGCTGCAGTAGTTCTTTATCCTCATGGCATGGAAAGGGTAGTGGGCTTTTTGTTAGCTTTGGTTGTGCTTTCTAACTCTACCTATGCAAGTACTAGTGCTGGTTTTGATTCACCCCATGAGACAGGTGGCTCTACTCCAGTGGTAAAAAAAATAATAATAATAAGAAGAAGACTCTCCATCCATTCACTTGGCTTTAGGAAAGGTCGAGTGGGACACACTTTCCTCTCGGGTGCAGTAGAAGGATGATGATGATCTAGTCTTACTCATTTTAATCTTGTTAGTTGAGTCCACAAGGAAAAAGTGGAGGGAACAAAATGGAGAAGAGGTAACGATCGCTCCTGATCAGTGGGTCCCTTGATTCAAAATGTGTACAAGTCCCTTGGCCTGAATGGGTCAATTGAATGACAAGCTGAACCTTACGCGGTCCTCTGAAGCTCTCCTTGCTACCCCAGAGGTGCGACGTTTTCGAGTCCTTGAGCAGGTCTGATCACCCCATGGTCCTTGCTGCAGCGCGATGTTAGTTCTTTAACTATTACTATCTATTTTACGGCTACTATCTAACTATTCCTATTTAAGTTATAGAAGTCTGTTTTAAATCTGATCTCAGTCTCTTTGTCTTGTATGATTTTACATCAAACCGCCTTGAAACTGTACCACAGAACATAAAGTTAGTTGCCTGGCCATTACAAGTAAATTCAATTCATTAGTTAATAAGACTTTTTTTAAGAAGATATTTAAGAAGAAAAAAATAAGGGAAATGCTTTAGCAATTTTCCAGTTTAATTTTTTGCTTGCTTTTTGTTGTTTTGATGTATGAGAGCTAACATGTAATAGTGAAGCTGCAGATATATGTGTCATAATGTGGAATGTAGAAAACAACACCAGTTTTTGAGTCCTGCTTTTGAAAGTGTATTCATTTATTTATTTTATGCGATGATCCTTTCAGATCATTTTTTGTTTGTTTTCAAACTTGTAAATGAAAACTGTTTTTGTTAGGTAAGGAAAGAAATTACCAGGATAATGTTTCCTAGTGGTAGTCATTGTTTCTTTCCTGCCTGGAGGAGCTGATGTTTCCTGCCTTTAGCAAAATCTGAAGGGCTGCAAATGACGCAGAGCTTTAGCACGAGGGTGCTTAGGCTCTTCAGAGCATTATAGGGGGCTGAGTGAGGGGCTTTCCATGGGACATGGGAGCTCCTGAGGCGCCTGGGGTTTTAGCGCCTGCTTAACACGAGCTTATTGTGAGGGTGGACGGGGTAAAGGCCGCAGAACGATGCGGCTCACGCAAGCTGTGGTGCAGAAAACCGTGCTCGATGTTCTGAGCTTTTGTGCTCGCTCCTCTCGGGTCAGTGTCTGCGGCTCCTCGGGTCCCTGGAGGCACAATGCCGAGCCGGGAGCCGTCCCCGTGTCGCCGTGTGGAGCACGCGGGTGGCTGCCGGTGCCTGTTCTTCCCTCTTGCCCCCTGCTAGATGCCTTAGTGCTAACGTCAGGGCGAAGCTTTCCTCTCTATGAGGTGGATAACAAACACTAAGTAACTGCATCTCCCTGGCGGCGATGAATCCCCAAAGCAGGGAAGCGGCCCTGCCATCAGGCCCAGCCGCGGCTCCCTGCATGCGGAGCTGTATTCCAGCCAGCCCCTTCCTCGGGCGCTTTTCCTGCAGGGATCAATTAGCGGCGGCGGGTGGAGTTTGGAGCAGCCCCACCAGAAGCAGCTTGTGCGAGGCGACCTCGGAAAGCGCCAGCCGGAGCCGCTTCCCGCTGGGTATCTGCTCTTCCCTGCCTACCCGCCCGGCAGAGCGCGCAGCCTCCGCCCGGTAACCCTGGCGGGCGCCTGTGCAAGCCGGCACAGTCCACGGCCTCCCTAGATGTTGGATGCGACTGAGGCAGCAGGGCCGTCAGCTGTTGAGTTTTCAGTCGAGAATTTGCTGCCCGTTTTAGCACGCGGCGGCTCTCTGGGTTCTTCTCCGAGGCCAGACCCGCGCTGCCGCCGCGGCGCATGAGCAGCAGCGCTGACGTGCCCGGGCTAACAGGACAGGTTCCCCCGTGCCGCCCCGCACCTGGCAGCTGCTCTGCCCCGGGTCTGAGGGCTCTCGTGCCCGAGCGCGTGTGGGAGGCGGGTGCGGAGCCCCAGCGGGTGCTGCAGAGCCGGCAAGCGTGGCGGTGCGAAGGCAGGATGCCAGTGGGGCCCACAGCCTCGGGGAAAAG
The DNA here is from genome assembly GCA_013389825.1 of Crypturellus undulatus. Lineage (NCBI taxonomy): Eukaryota > Metazoa > Chordata > Aves > Tinamiformes > Tinamidae > Crypturellus > Crypturellus undulatus. Next base: position 760,087 of record VWPW01006205.1, on the reverse strand, counting down.
TGTATTTGTGTTTAAATTAAAATCAGGCTCAAAAACATATCAAAATGATACTGAGAAAATGATTTTTTTTTGTCTAAGCCCCTACTGATCTAGGAAAAAAAAAACAATAATTCTGTTATTAAATGTTCAGTGTTAAAACAATACTCTGTTCAATACCTTTCAATATTGAAAAGGAAAATGGAAAAGAGTGGTTTTCTATATATTTGCCTGACTTTATGTATTTTTTTAACTTCTGTTCACGTTAGTATCATCTTTAGGATGCTGTTACTATGGCTGCGTTTTGCGGGCAAGAATATTTTTCCCATCAGGCCGGCCCACCTGCCTGGCAGGCACACAGGCCATGTGTGCAGTTTTGCTTGGGCTAGAATAAGACTGTTCTCCTTCCATTTTCCTGTGTCACAAAAATGAGCCAGGAGAGTAGACTTAATTCTTCCTAGTCTCTTGGAGAGTCTCCCTTAAGGTAATATTGAAATAACTATTTGTGTTGCTACTAACTCAGTCCTTTCAGGAGTGATTTTTGATTTTCAAAAAACCTGTTTGGTGTGAGGAGATTTGATTGAAGTACTCTGATGCAGATGGCTCCCCTCTGCCCTCGCAACAGCTAAAGGCGTTTACACAGTACCAGAAATGAAAAGCTGCACTTTGTTTTCAGGATAGGTAGGAAAGGCATTTATATGTGGGACATATTGTGTTTTATTTTATCTTCAAAGCATGTTATAAATATAAAGTAAGATCACTTACCCTCTCTTAATACTTACAAAGCAAAATGACGGGCGTTAAGTGCTTTGCACTAGACTCGGTGATGAATCATCTTCTGGAAGGGCACACTGAACGATTTCAGGGTTCCCTTTTGGCCTGTAATCTATAAATTGATGCAGATGGAAATTATATTTGGGGTTTCTTCAGCCTAGTTTTATGATCTATTAGCTGATTTAAATTCAAAATTTAACTATTTCAGGGGATAGGTCAGTCTGGAAGACAATATTTTGCACATGTTTTTCTCTCAACTTGAAAATCCAGAGTCTGACTGTTGCCAGAACTTGACACTATTTCTTGTCTTGAACTTGAGAGCTTGAGACTATTTCTAGTTGCTGTGTTGAATTTAATGCATTTAATGCATTCTCATGGTATTAGCTTGATCTCTGCAATATCCAGCTCTTTGTCTAGGAGAGTTACTTACCTAGTGGCAAAGGAATTGGCTGCCACTGGTAGTGCTGCTTCTAGAAAGGGGCATGTTCCTTATTCTGTTGAATTAGGTTTTGTTAACTCAGATTCTTTACGAAAACGGTTTTATTTTGTGTTAGGTGCTGTGCAATCTTCAATTAATAATTCCATAAGGTTTTATTCTGGGGATGAGGAGAGGGAATGAGTGTGCAGTGGCTTGTTGCTCTACAGCAAGGTTTGTAAATCTAGCAGGGGTAGGCTGCCTGCTTTCTGAACTACGCTTTGAAGTGAAATAAAGGAACAAAGTTACTCTTTCCTGAAAGTTTTTTTTTTTTTTTTTTTTTTT
>VWPW01006205.1:715402-758468 GCA_013389825.1 Crypturellus undulatus | reverse complement strand
TTTTTTTTTTTTTTTTTCTTCTGAATTGTTTAACATTTTGAACCTTTTTTAATGCAGCAAATACAGCTAACTCAAGTTTTGAGTGGACATAGCCTTTGAGTGTATATAGCCTTTTTGTGAGACTGAATGGGATATTAAAAAATAAAATAAAAAACCCAAACATGAGTGATTTCTCTTCCTCTAGTTACTTGAAAGGTTGCATTAATGCTGCTTGTATTTCATAATTTCCCTGGCAGTTGACTATGAAATTTGACCTATTTAAATGGTTTTACTGTACTAGATTTCCTGGAGACCTTTCAAGATAATTTGCTTCCTAATCTAAATTTAACAGTTACATAAACCACATTTTGGAGGCCTGGAAATTTCTACTGTCTCTGCTTGCCTTTTTTTTTTTTTTTTTTTAGTCAAAATCTGTAAAAATCTTAAGTACAGAATTTTAATCTGAGATTTGTGTTTACCTTGTCATTTGGTTTTTCTTATTTAAAAACAGCATCTATGTATATAAAGTAGATTGTTTTCTGTCCCACTTAAAAGTTTCCTTAGTACTGTGGCCAGTTCAATTTTGTCAATCTGTTTTAAAATTTGAAGAGATAAAAGCTCATAGGTCTAGAATATGTATTTGAGTTACAGTTCCTTGATTTTCGTGGTTACCTTTTCATTCTTTGTAGGTCTAACAAATATTGAATGTTCTATCTATATGCTTAACCTTTCTTTCAACAAATGAAGCCTGGAAGGAGAGGACTGTTATTCCTTCAAGGTTCTGTTTTCAGGAATCTTGGCTGTATTTAAGAATTCAGTTTGTACACGTGTCGCTGACATCTCGCCTAATGCAAAAGACTGAGATTCATCATCCTTCTGCAGCTAACTTTGTTACCCGTGAACCATTCTGGGAGATACATTTTAACACAAGGATGGGTTCTTAATGGTTTACTTGGTAAATCTAGTTTATTGTGAAGCAAATTGAAGAGCAAAGCATGTTTGTCACTGTTGTTTCTACAGGGCTTTGAAACCTCTGTGCTTTGAACGAGACTTTAAAATTGTTAATTGTCTGCTGCGTATGTCTAATGCTCGGCTGATATTTTTGAGCAATGTGTGATAACTGGCCCTTCAGAGTGGGAAGCGTCTTAATAAATGAGTGGAACTATTTTTTTTTTTTTTAAGATGGGAGGGCATAGAAGCAAGTGGGTATTTCTTGTGAAGACGCTGGGGTTAACTTAGGGCTGTTACTTGTAAATAAGCAAAAAAGGAGCAAATGAAACCTAGGAACCATTAACTATAAAAACATCTCTCCTGTGTTTTTAGGAGCATCAATACTACCCTTTTGAATGGCTCTTGCATGTGCTGTCAGATGCGTTGGTTAAGCATAGGGGAGGGAAGCTGTTGAGTTTCGGTCCCTGCTAGTTGAGTCGCAGGCCAATACCCTGCCCAGCCTGAGCATGGAGTGCTCGGCCGGGTCCAGCGCGAGCTGTGGCTTCCCGCGGGCGACTTGGGAAGCAGTGGGAATGTTGGCAGTGTGAGATGGCTACCTTGCTGGAGGGGAGTCCGACTTCCCGAGGTTGTTTGTGATTGAACACCCAAAGGGCATAAGACACTTGTCTGGGCAGTTAAGTGTCTCTCTGCTTGCCAACACTCTTTATTTATTTATTTATTTTAATTTGACTCTTTTGCTCTATAACAGGATTAAGCTTTAAGTCATTTAATTACTTTACATTTTTTTCCTTGGGTTTTGGGCCTACTGGAAAGCTAGAAGACTAAAATTAAATTCTCAAAATCCAGAACAAAAGTTCAACATGCAAATTTGCAAAACACTTGAATGAAGAGAGAGAATTGGAAAATGTCTAATTGTTTTTTTGTTTTCAGTAGAAGGCATTTCCATCAAGCACCTAATGGCAGCTCATTTCTTCTTGTCTCATCTCTTTGACCTTTTTATTTTTTCTTTTTTTAAGTATCTATTTGAGATCCTTTCCAGACTTATGTTGGAACTCCTGTGTGGTTGAGGGAAAGCATTTCTTATTTAGTATGGAAAATCTTGATTTTTTTTTTTTTCATTTTGTAGTTAACCTCGAGCAATTCAAAATATTATTATTTTTATCGAGTGCCATTCATTACAGCCGATACACTGAGGTTGGAAAAGCACACTAGTAATCTCATGAACATTGAATTTGTTATATCCTCCAGAGTCCTTGCACTCTGTTTTGATGCATTTCATTGAAACAAAGTGAATTGTGCCTTTTTTTTTTTTTTTTTTTTTAAACATACTTCTTGTCATCGTAGTTTCCAGGGTGTAAAGACAGAAAAGAAAAACTCTAGAATATTTGAGAGATTCTATCCACCTGTGTGACTTGTTTTGGTTCTGCCTGTTTGATTTGGGTTTACTACACCAGTGGATGGAGGAAACTGTCCTTATTTTTACCCTTAGTCATTTAACTGTGTTGGGTTTCCTCCAGTTTATTCAGTTCTTTGCAAGCAGGGGTGTCAGTCAGGTAAGTTTTAGGTAAGTTAAGATTAGCTATTGAGTCCCAGGGTTCCTGGCAACCTTGCCCTGCTCCTGAGCACGTCCCCCAGATCGCACCAGCATCATTCCCTGCAGGCCACGGGCTCGCTGCGGAGCAGCTCTGCGTCTGGCTCCACATCTGCTTGCCCTTGCAGGTAAAAGAGCCCTTGCAGGACCTTCTGCTCTCTGTGGGGACTGATGAAGTTCCTATCTCACTCGTTACTTCAGACCCCTCTGCAGCAGCTTGGGAGCAGAGATCTGCTGTAAGGAGGGCTTTCTGACGAGACCTGACGCCTCAGGGTGGGAATGTATGTGCTTATGACGGGGGCAGCTTTCTGCCTGCCTCCAGACTGGCTTTTGGGTAGGAGACGAGAGAAGCAGGTTGGCTCTTCCTGCAGACTGTTGCTCAGCGGTGCAGATTGCATTTAATCCCCTGTGAGCTCCAACCTGTTCGGCAGTCTCGGTGTATAAGCTTACAAAAGTGTGTCGTAAAGGAAGTTCTCTCCTATTAAAAACACAAGTAAAGCCGCCTTTCAGGATGGTCCTATCAGAAGCATGCAAAGACTTTTATTCCTATATCATGCAGGGACATGTCGTAGCATGTGGATCATTTTAATAACCTGTCTTCCTGAACACAGCACTCACATGATTTGTGGCAGCTCTGTGGGTATTTATTCATGACACTTGTGGTTACTATTGCTGCAAAAAGCAGGCTGAGATCCAGGATGGGGTTATTAACCTGGGTGACTGCTCTTTCAGCTCCCATCTGCTGTAATGGGAGTATAAATTTCTGAGCTGATGCAAATTCACTTCCAAAATATAATTTAATATTTTTTTTAATTTTTTTTTTTACTATGGAGCTGTTGCCAGAAGTGTATTTCCTTTTCTTATTTTTTAAAGCTGTTACATTTTTATGTAAGCTCTCTTTAAAGTGGCCATTCCCCCTGTAGCTTTCCTCGTCACTGAGGCAGAAATCCAGCTTCCTGGATGGTCCCTTCTGTGGCTGCATCTCCTAACCTGCAGTTTAAACCAATTTTAATTGAATGTTCGTGTTGTACTTTTTTGGTAGCCCTGTCCTTAATGCAGAGTGAAAAGCTTTATTGCTACATGTTTTTATAGACTTACGAAAGATGAGAAGCGCCTGCCTCAAGCTTTCAACATCTTTTAACAGCTGCTCAGAAATTCATCTGAATGTAAAAAACCCTAAAACACACAGAACAAGCAATGAGCTCTTGTGAAGATGGGGGATGCTGCTCTAGGAACATATTTTCAGCCTCTCCCCTGGCTATGGCCAGGGAGGAATTGCCCATGGTGCATCCTGCTCCTTTTTGGGGAGAGTTGTGTCCTCTGGGGTCTCTTCCTCCCTCGCTCACCGCCCTGCACTTGGCTTGAAGCCTGGGACCTCCCAAACCTCCTCTTCAAAAGAGAAGCTCATCTGGCTCGAGGACTTTCTACCTGTCACTGAAGGTGACACTTGCTGCCACTTGCTGAAGAGATTTGCTGAAATTTCTTGATCTGACTGCTGCCTGTGCAAGCCAGGTTAAGTTGCTAGACAGAAGCACCTTTTTCATGTCCTACCCTGTCTCCTACCTACCCATAAAGGTCAAATATTCAAACTCGTAAGGTTTTTTTTTTTTTTTTTTAATATATATATGTGTGTATAATGCTTGAAATTATACACATAATTTCCTTTTCCACTTCCAGGAGTGTAGGGTTTTGTTTGTTTTGTTTTTGAAGTATTTAAATTCAGTAAACTCAAGCTCTTGCATGGAGAAGGGCACTGGAAATTTCCAGTAAATTAAGCAACTCTCCTGCAACCAATTCTACTGCAATCTCTCCAGAGCCTTCTGATGAACTTTTCTTATCTGGAAATCCTGTTTTATCCCATGGGCTTTGGCTAATCTCAAGACAGATTGTACAATAATGAGCATGGAGAATTGGTTAGCAAATGGATATTTAGCTTTTTTCCTTTTTTTTTTTTTTAATATAATATATTTTGGTTTTGAATTTCAGATGTGGACAAGCTGGCAGTTCTACTGCTGCAACTCTTTCTGGCAGTTAAGTTTGTAGACTTATTATGCCTATTCTCCAAAATATTGAGTTGTTCCTGGTCTCGCAGGATCGTTTTATGAGTTCTTTTCTCTTACGCTTTGCACATCTGATCCAAAATAGGGACAGTTTTCCTTTCATACTAATTTGTAAACTGTTACTGGTCCTTACTTAGCAGATGTAATGCTATCGCCTTGAATGGCAGGGCTTAGGAGACAGTATATGAATTTTTGTTGGCGCTTGTTTAGAATATATATAGGTGAGGTCTCTGTTTTAAGTGATGATGCAGAATTTTTTTCTTCACCACTCTCTATATGTTTTAAAACACTTAAAAATAAATGTTGAAAAGCCTGATACTTAGATACAAAACTCCCGTGGAACCACAGGGTTGCTTCTCGCTACTGCCATCTATCCCTTCTTTAGCTTTTGGAAGCCGTGTTTCCTTGTGAACTAAGCTGTGACCAGGCGACTTCAATGAAATTGGTTGGCTTTTCCTCTGTTTTTNTTTTTTTTTTTTTTTTTTTTTTTTTTTTTTTTTTTGTGTGTGTGTGTGTATTTTTCCCCCCTTTTTGCAAATCTGCTTTTCTGTCCACATGGGCACCCTTTCAAAGGCGATTTGCCTTTCTCAGTGCAGGTCTCATGCGGTAGCCCTTGTGCTACCGGCCTCTGCCCACAACAGCCACTGCGGCACCTCCTCATGACTGGGAGGATGGGGTGTCCCTGCCACAGCACCTCCTCGTGGCTGAAGGGATGGGGCATCATGGCAGCACCTCCTCATGGCTGAGGGGATGGGGCATCATGGCAGCACCTCCTCGTGGCTGAAGGGATGGGGCGTCCCTGCCGTGGCACCCCCTCATAGCTGAGGGAATGGGGCATCATGGCAGCACCTCCTCGTGGCTGAGGGGATGGAGTGTCCCCACCATGGCACCTCGTAGCTGAAGGAATGGGGTGTCCCTGCCACGGCACCTCCTCATGGCTGAAGGGATGGGGTGTCCCTGCCACGGCACCTCCTCATGGCTGAAGGGATGGGGTGTCCCTGCCATGGCACCTCGTGGCTGAAGGGATGGAGTGTCCCTGCCACGACACCTCCTCGTGGCTGAGGGGAGGGTGCGTCGTCTTGCGCCTCCACGCGGAGAGGAGCTGAGTGCTGCGGGCGCCGTGCTGGGAAGGAGCAGGCGCTTTGTGCTCCTTGCTGAAAAGCATAAAGCAGCCTCATCAGAGGTGTGTGGATTTCGGGGGGCCTCGTGCCATAAGTAAGAGTGGTCTAGGAGTGTCTTGCAGCCATAAAACCCTACGTCCAAGCTTGGAGTATGCCTGCGCCTCAGAGTTCTGCTGCTGCCCTACGTGTGATGAGGCTGCGGGAAGCCTGATCTTTGTTTACCTGTTTACTTTCTCCTCTCTTACTAGAATGGTTGCATCAACTTTTTTTTTTTTTTTTTTTTCCCCTTTCTCCTCAGGATGCGTCAGGATGAAACGCCACAGGCATCTAAGCACCAGTGACAGTTCAGACAATGAGAGTGAGTAATACGGACTGGTGTTTCTTTGGTCTATCACCCCCTTGTGGTTTCCTTCTGTGGTTTGAGGGCAAACTGTTTCACCTTTGTAATTAAAAAAATGTTTCTTGCTTGATTTCATTTTCTTCTTGAAGCATTTGGTATTCTGAGTGCTTTTACTGGAGGAGAATGAAGCTGAGAATTGTTAAATTCGGCATAGGATTTTTAGTCTGTACACAGTTTCAGTAGAAAATTGTATGTCTACATACAAATTTGGGGGGGAAAATCTGTACTTTTCAAGAAATTTCACTCTCAAAAAGTCGTCTTCAAAAGCCAGGGTTCCTCTGTCCTGTACAGAGCCTCAGCTTTAATATTCCCAGGGTTGAAAAGCTGTTTGAACGTTGAGATTTCTTATACTGGTTCCTGATCTTTTCAACATCCATCTGTTACGTGCATTAGTAAAGTTATGTTTTAAAAGTTCCTTGGCAAGCATCTGGCTGAGGTTGCACCTTTACACATTAGCTATATAAAACTATGTGGCAGGATCTGGTCTGTTTCTAAATCTGTGCCCGTTGAATAACTCTGTTCCTAATGGCAGTTTATTCTCACCTTTCTTGGAAGTTATCGATGTATTATGTCCTGAATTAGCATTTTGCCCAGAAACCTGGCCCGGATGTCTAAACATGATGCTCTACATTTTTTTTTCTCATACTTGAATATCCTTGCCTTTTTTTTTTTTTTTTTTTGTTTTACCAAACTTGTAGGCTTTCCGTCCTCAGTTTGCTGCTCCTCCTATTTTTTGCTAGATAGGAAATGAAGGAAAATGGTCTACATGCTTCTTTCTGTTTACTCACACTTGCATCACACAGAGCAAAATGCACCTCTAAAATCAGTGTGCTGTGGCTTTACGAAGAACAAGTGGAACAGGAGGAGCTGTAATCAAGCCTACAGACTGCTTAGGAGTTTTTTGCCCACGTCTTGTCAAGAATTATGATAATTCAAGAGGCTGGAGTGTCTTGTGTTTTACTGAGCAATTAAATGATTTGAAATGAGCTGTAATATGGTTTTGTTCTGTTTTTTTTAACAGGTCCTTCCACTTCCTTTTCTTCTTGTGCTAAATACAGAAGCAAGTCAAAAACACCAGCAAATGAACAAAAGAAACCTGCTGAGGTAAGAAGCGGGGTTAAGGATTGGTTACTGGTAGGTCTTTTGATTGTGTGGTTTTCATGTTCTTGAGGCCTTGAGCCTTGAAATAGCGAGCGTTGGACTAGCATCACTGAGGCCTTTTGTTGCCTGTCAGTTTTCCGATGATTCAATTTCGTCCCTCTACGCAAGTACTACAGGACCCGTGATTGGTGATCCCTGATGACTGATGGGATTGCAAACTGTAGCACATACTTCTTCCTTCCCTCCAAGTTCGTTGTGTTTTGAAACTGAAAATCTGAGATGATCTTGTGTTTTGAGAGCATGCGAAAGCAAAGTGGTGGTTTGTGTGGGAAGGATGCCTGCCTTTTGCTTTGGGATAAAATTGTGGGACACTTCAGTTTGCAGGATATGTGTGAACAATGCTTACTCATCTTTTGTCATTTTTTCCCACTTTTGTGTTGTTACTTTCAATAAAGCTTTTGCTTTGCCAGACTTACGTATTAGGACCATTCTGCATAAATGCCTGGTACCACTTGGATTTATTACACCCTGATTGAGTTGTTCTCCTTTGGGATATACATATAATTCTGTGTTCAAAACCATTCCCCAGTTAGCACTTTTCTGGTGAGTTTTATTGGCTGCTTTCTCCATACCTGATGCTTGCTTCTTATGACATGAAGTAAAAAAAAAGCCTGCAAATGAAAGATATATTTCATGCAGTTAATTCCCCTTACTTTCTCTCATATTCCCTCCAAATGAATCCTTCAACATGTTGGTGTGACTATTGATGCCTGAGGCTATTTAAAAAAAAAAAAAAAAACTCACAAAAATACTTTGTTTCTGTACAATTTAATACAGAGACTTATGGCCCAGAAGTAATTTTCTGTACCATACCAAATGATAGCTTTTTAGCTACTTGGATATTACTGTGGGAGATTGCATAAACATGGAGATTGCATTCATATAACAAGAGCTATTCAGCAAGCTTACCTCATGCTCCTTCCTAAATGCTGCTTGCTAGATGAATTTAGTTTGGTAAGAAGGTGGCAAATATTACAGAAAATGTCTTTTCCTTTAGTTTATTTTTTCCTTAAGTTTATTTTTTAACACAAGTTAGTTAAAGGAAATGCGCTGATTTGCTTCTTAAAAAAAAAAAAAATATCTTGCCTGAATGTTTCAACAAAAGCAAGCTTGGCCAGAAAGCTGTATAATGCTTTATTTGCAGCCACTGAGAAGGTTAAGAAAAGCCTGCTATTTTTACCTTCAAAACGTTGGTCTTCAAAATTCTCAGAACCAGACTCCTTGTTCTTAACGCCACTTGCCACTCCTGGAATCTTGCAGTGGTCGCTCACAGAATCATTATGGTTGAAAAAGACCTTCGAGATCATCAAGCCCAACCGCAAACAGCCCGAGCACACGGGAGCTGAGGCAGGCAGAGGGCTGGGCTCGCCACTCGCGGCAGCGATGCCCTCGGTGCTGTCGCGCTGCCCTGACGGGCTCCCCAGCTTCAGTTCACAGCCTTTCCTCTCGAGGTCCTTCCTGCCCTCTCTGCCTCCACTCCATGTGCTCTTTCCTTGCATGTGCCCCAGTGTAGGAGGTGTAATTACACAGATGCATTCCGTGTGTACCTTCTAGGAATTAAAATGAACGGTGGTTTCAGTTCCTCCTCTTGTGATCATCTTTGCTACCTGTTCCAAGATAAAAAACTTGAGCCCTTTAATATATGAGAACACGAACATTTGTACAGCAACAGCTAGAATGTATACTCTTGAGTTTTAAAGAAGTGTTTTGTAACTTCCTCATTCCAGTCTTGTTACCAGGTTTTGAAATACTTTTACTCCCACAGTATTTCATGGGTTTTCTTTTAAGCCAAAAAAAAGGGATAGGGGGAGAGGGGGCAGCTTTGAATAAGTCTTGAACCTTAGAACGTTTCCTCTTCTGGATGAATGCCAAATGTGTTCTTAAAACAATATTTAAAAAAATAAAAAAGGAAAATCCACGAACTGAGAGGCCTGCAGGGAAGGGAGGGTGGGATGACAGTAATAATCTATAACCTCTGTGTGCAAGACTCTTGGATATCTTTCCAGCTTTCTTTTCCTCTGCTAGGCACACACACTCCTCTCAACCTCTAGAAAAGCATCCCCTGGATGGGGCATCACTTGGAACGCATTATCAGCAGAGTGTCGAAATTGATTGTTTATGCACAAACTGCTGATGAGGGTCTAAAGCAAAGACTGGATAGAGACCCCTGTCACACACCCTCTAGAAACATGTTGTTATAACAGCACAAATTTACTGTAGTAAGAGTTGTTGAATAGCTGCTTTACAGAAACGTAAAATTCCAGGCCAACAGTGTCCATTTTAGCAAGGGATCCTTTTGGCAAGTGGGCATTGGTCTCCTTTCCCTCACCTCCCCTTGCCAGGCAGCAGGCTGTTTCTTCAGCTACTGATGCAGAAAATCTAAAAGGTCAAAGCTATAAATAGCTGTTTGGGAGTATTTTTGCTCACGGTCCTCACACATTAATTTTTCTTTATGTCAGTAAGCCTGGTTTTCTCAATTAAATTGCATATGGATACTTAGGCTTTTTTGAACTTCCTCAGCCATCTACAGTCCAAGCATTCTTGCGTACCTGAGTTTTCTTTCCAAATAAAACTTTTCTGTACTGTGACCAACAAACAGGATACTGTATTTGCCAGCTGCCTCACAGGACTTGTCAACGTGTGCTGTGCTCTCCTGCGGCAGCCTGTGGAAAATGCAGAGCGGCCGTAATTGTGGATGGCTCTACCCCGCATTAGGTTTTATTGGTTTGAGTCAAGGTGGGCGCGTGGATGACTTCTGTGGAGCAGAGTGATACAGTGTTAGGGTGTAAATGTCCAAACCCGTTCCCAGGGCCTGATTTACCGAGTTCCTACAGGAATGCAAAGGCAACATTACTGAGTCAGACCTGGGGCCCATTTATCACTCCTTGGAGCAGAGGAGGAGGACGGGGCGAGCGTGTCATGGAGCTTCCTCAGAGTACAGTGTTTCCCTCGGTCCTTTGAGAGGCCCAGCTGTGGCTCAGTCTTTTGGGTGCTAAAGCATCGCAAACTGCAGAAGGGACAACCTCAAGATTCTGTTACCTAATTAGCTTTAGCTGTATTAAAATTGCACACCAATGATATAAAACTTTATAGCACAAAAGGTTTGTGAGGGGGCAGGCCACATGTTGTTTGCAGTGTTGCCCCTTATGGACTTTAGCAGAGATGGGAGTCCTGCTAGCCTGACTGTTAGTGTGTGCAGGGGCAGTAAGGTATTTGGCGTTTGGATGCCTGGCTCAACGTGAACCCTGGACTTTGCAGTTTCCTATCTGTGGAAGTTGCAGCTGAAAATCATGTTAGAATAATTGGAATGCTCTTTGCGGGGAAACCCTATTAGGTGGACCATCCTGAATGTCTCTTTTCTCTAAGGTTTGTGGAGGCACAAAAGAGAACAGAAATTTATGTGATACTCAAGCTTTTGCAGATTTTTTTTTTTTTTTTGCAAGTCCTTGTTCCCTTTTGCATCTGTACAAGAGTTAAGTTAGGATTGTGCTTTAAAAAAAATATAGTCCATATAAGATGGTAGGATTTTGCTTGTCTTTTCAAATTGGATTTTGAATCCCTGAGCAGCAATTCTAGGTTCTACCCCATATTGTAGCTGTGTTATCATGTGAACTGCAACTGGTTTGGCCAAGTAAATCATCTGCTTTCATTACCCGAATACGTGAAACTTGTTTTTTACAGGTGCTTAACTGCTGCACACATCCCCTTGATCCCGGGGAGCATCTTGTAGGACTGGGCTCCTTGTTCAGAACTGGCTCCTTCTGTGGTTCAAAAGGGGTGTCCTGAGAATGAACAGGCAGCATGACCAACTCACTGCTTTATACGTGCCCTGCGCAGCTGCGTTGGCTGCCTGTCTGCATGGGCTTCTCAAGCCCTCTGACAAACTTGCCTTGCGTTTTGAGAAGTAGTAGCTGCTTTTTTTTTTTTTTTTTTTTGCCTTCACGGGTTAGTTAATGCAAGAATTTGATTTATGTAAAGCAGAAGCGCGAGCGCACTGGTTACTTGTTTTACCTCTGAGGTACTATTTTGGAAAGGCTGTTTGAACCCTCTTGCAAAAGACAGGAGGAATGTGGGAAGGCACTTTGGAAAAGCTGTTTCACCTCTGCAATTCCGTGAGCAGGCACAGTAGCAAAGTATTCCTGGTAGGAAAGCAGCCGACCAGGAGCTTTGGTGGTGCATGTCCTTGCGACAGAGGAACTGGCCAGGAAGGGTGTGCAGGGAGACCACGAGGCTGGAGCGTCGTGGCCTTGCACTGTGCAGCTCCTCTGCCACAGGAAGCTGTTGAGACTGGGAATTATGCAAGATTTAGAAAGGAACCCGGCTGATGATGACAAGTGCAGGTTTTTCTAACTATCTGCATAAGTAATAGGCCGTAAAAATTGCTAGAATTGAATCCCCAAATCTAAAGCTTAGCCCTGATTAGCAGCCATGATGAAACTTTGTGAGTTCTTATATAGTTCTGGCATGTTCCTCTGGCTCAGAGATGTGATAATAGGTGGGGTTGGTTTGTATCTGGTTTCCTGGCATTTCCTGGCATTGCAGAGGAGGCCAGGAAGATCCATGGCCACTCCTGAGACAAGTAACATATTTTATTTGGTTGAAATGATCCTAAATGATCCGTAAAAATAATTTGGGAGTTCTTAAAAAATAAAATGGAAGTTCATAGATGAGGATTTACTGCAGGACATGTCCAGATTATTTTGAAGTTTCCTTTGAAGAGTGCAAACTTAACCCTACATTTATTTTTCTCTCCTCTAGCTTTTTAAACATTAGCTTTTCAGTCCAGCCAGTGTGTGCACCTGGAACTAGAACTTTATTTCCATTTTTTTTCATTTATTATTACTGCTTTTTTTTTTTTTAATATAAAAACTGCCTTTATATGAGGTACCTTAATTCGGAAGCTTCATGCCTCATTCACAGCGCCTTAGCTGGAAAAGTTCTGCCTTCCCTATGTCATGCCTGCCACCTTTTGCAAGGTTGTGTCCCTTCGAGCTTCCTCTTAGCTAAGCAGGCAGCCCTCCGTGCACCCTGCAAAATGCCTCTATAGAGGGTAGACATAGCTGGTGTTAATGTGACTGGGTTATCCCTTGTTAACTCTTAGCACAGCAGGGCTTCTGTTTTATTATTTACATGGTGATTTTAGGTGTATGTTTTACCCCAGAGGTGAGATAATAGAGTAGGCTCGGGTGCTTGTAGGTGCCTTGGCTTTAGAATAAAAAAAATACCACATCCTTTTGAAAGTGAACAAGAAACTGCTTTGACCCAGAATGTGATGAAAACCTCTTGCGTAATTTGCTGAAAATGCCCACAAGTGTTTGGCACATGAAATTTCATAGTTGGCCTTTGGGATGGGTCGTGAACAAGATTTCAGAAAATCGCTTGCTATTTCATCTCTTTTTGTTCAGCGTCATTCCATGTTATTTTCCATAAAAGATTTCTAAGAGTGTAATGCTAAAAGAAAAAAAAAAAAAAAAGACATAGCAGCTCCTACCTTTTAAAAACACTGCTTGTTGTTTCTTCAACAGTGGGTTTTCTGACTCGATAAATAGCGGGCATGAGGAAATAAGATATATTTTGCTGATTCACTAGGGGCCCTGCAAAGCACCAGGGGACGTCTCAGGAGTGAAGCAATTAGGTGCAATGCAGGAGAAATTCTCCTTTGATCCGAACAACAGAAGAGCAATGAACACACAAGTTACTAACCTTGGAGGAGTAGCTTCTGCTCCCAGCCCGAGTAGCTTCATCAGGAAGCCTGCCCTTGAGCTGTTTTGTTCCAGTTCTCCCATGGTCTCTCCCACATGCACCAGGGTAGCACGAGAGGAATGAGCAAGGGGATGTCAGCTTCAGCGGAATCTTATAGGGGTGTGTGGCAAGAGATAAATATTGCTGTTTGGAAATGCAATCTTAGGTTTTCCTTGGTCGTGAACAGAATGTTCACATGCCCCAATGTCTGTGCAGATCTGGTGCTCGAGTTGATCAGAAACGTCTGTTGGAGCCCTTGTATAGTCAAGAACCCCCCTCAGTAGCTTTGGTCCTGCTCTTTTTCGGTAATGCTCTATCCCACTACTTGCATCCTTCCAACATCTTCAATGGATAAGGATCCTGCAGGGATTAAAAAAAAAAAACACATATTCTTTGTACAATCCTGACTTATTCCCAGAGTGAATTCAGGAGGGTCCTGTGAGGATGATGAGGTAACTGAGTTTTCATAGTGTATTTGCAGGAGTCCTGGTTAAAGTCATAGACAGCGCTTTGTCTAAGCACTTGCAGACTTTTGATTCTGTGAAATTAACTTTCCTTGGACATATTCTTGTAGCATAATTTGCAAATAGGAAAAACTTTCAGAAATCTGAAAAACAAATTAACTTTGTAACCCGTAGCTCCTTCCACTGCTCTGTGATGCCCCTGTCGCTTGGTGTCAGTGGAATGAGGGGCCAAGCATGAGCATTCCTAGAGCATCTGTATAGAATGTAGCTTGTAAAGGCTTAGCACAGTTGTGCATCTCTGTAAAAGCAGCTAAAATCTTGTCACAACTTCAGCAAATCCAGTCCAGCTTTCACTACAGGGTGAACAGTTAGCCTCGACCAAGAAGCAAGGATTCTTCTTCCGGATTCGAGCCCTGACTTTGAAGTGTGGAAGAAATAATAGTTTCTCAGCTCTTTGCAAGATTATTACACAAATACTTTTTTTGTTAACTTCATTTAGGCAAACTGCTGAACTATTTTCACCTGAAGTTTAAAATTTGCTGGTAGCTAAATGAAAGTTCAGTCAAAACAGTTTTATGTGGTAAGCAGGGCTTAAGAGTCATCTGATCTTTCTAAAAGACCCTTCTTATAGTAGTTAAATATTAAAATATATGTGAATATAGATACCCACCACTAATAGCTAAACCTCTTTCTTAAAGAATATTGTTCCCTCTTATATGGGTGGGAATTCCCTGTTAGTCCAGGCTAGACATGCTAATTTTTCAAGTATTCTCAGTTGGTATGCTGCAAAGTGATATTAAAATAAAGCTGAAGGCTTGTGTTTAGTATAGTTTTAGGTTTTAGTATAGTATAGTGAGAACTGTGGTTGTTTTGAGGTGACTGAAAAGCTGCTGTTTGTTGTCCTTCATGGTTCAGTAGAGAAAGAGGGTTTATCCCAGGAGGGCCTGGGATTTACTCATCCTTGGCAGCAGGTGGTCTTTGGTGATGCAGCTATTATCGTCCCTTTTGTTTCCTGCTGAGATTATCAAATGAGTGACTAAACTGCTTGGTGGGAGAACATGCGGCAGCATTTTGTTTTTGTGATGTTGCAATACAGCTCTGAAGCCGGGGCGTCCTTGGGGAAGCTCCTTCCTTAATGCCCTCTGCATCAGCTGGCAGGGCGCTGGAGTGCAGCAAGTGCTTGCTGGGCACCTCGCAGAAAGGGGTGTCCTAGAAAAGAATTAGGAAAACATAAGGTTAGTAGAAAGGAATGTTTTCCTTAACCGTTATTCCATCGAGAACAGTCTGTACAGTAATTTTGCTGTTTGAAGGTGTTTTCTTCCTTATGACAGGCAGGTACTGTGCTTTTCATGTTCAAGATAGAACACCATTTTAGTGTTAGACATCCTCATTTTCTTGGAGCTTGCTAATGTTATATTATAGGTTTCAGAAGGAGCAGAGCAACTTGTCAAGGCAGGAATCTTGTGCTTTTGCCCCTGAATCCCTGCAGTATCAGAGCTTGGCATCAGGAAACTGGCCACCTCTGAAGAGGTTCCTCTTTTCTGCTCTCCCCTCCCTCATCCTCCACTTTAGCTCCATTTCTTTCTTCCTCCGTCTCCACTAAAAACTTCCTCTAGGCATAATAAAGATTTCACTCCTTTAGCATGCAGTAGAGAGAGCACTGGGGGATAAATCCAAGCACCACCTGTATGAGTATAGGTGCGCGTAGGTCAAATTTGAAAAGGCAGATGCTGAACACAATTTGAATAGGAAAAGCATCTGATCACTGCAGAATACTTTTCAAGTATAACTCATGATAATCTGTGGAGTAACTATTATGTTTCATGAGATCACTATGCTTGATAAATATGTGGTTACATGCAGGAATTCAGAAGACTTACCCGCAAAAATACTGTTTTACCAGTAAGTTTTGCCTGTGGTATGCCAGTGTTATAACCCTGTATTTCAATATCCTTGCTTTGTGAGAATTTTGCATGAGAAATTTATTTTGAAACAATTACAGCTCCAATGTCTTCCTCACATTAACGGACATGCACAGCTCAGATGCACGTTTAGGATGCAACGCTGTTTGTGCAACATTTAAAGATTTTGTAGACTGGATCGAAGAACCACATAAATCCGTAATTCCCCTGGATGACAGAAACACGACTGCTGCGCTTCCTTGGCTAGCGAGGAAGGGAAGGCGACCGTTTTCAAGAGGACAGCCTGTGCTGCAGCTTGGGCTGAAGCTTGAGCTTTATGGATTCAGTTAATGAAGGTCGGCGTTGTTTTTCCTTGGAATGTCCTCAAGGGCTCCGCTGCGGGGAAAAGCTGGCTTGTGGACTACTGAATGTGCCTGTGCTGCTGCTGCTGTTGTTGAGTTGGCTTCGTTTGTAGCCTTGAGGCGGCCTGCCGAAGTAGAGTTTACTTAGCTGATAAGAAACCTTTCCCAGGATCCCCCAGGTGTTTTGCTGTGCTGTCCATAACAAAGTTAAGTACGGAGCGTGTGGGAGATGCCCACGTGTCCTCGTCCGAGTGCGTTTGGCTGCGGGCAGCCCCCACCTGGCCCAGTGCAGCAAAATGATGAGCCATGGGAGCTGTAAACAGCCGGTGCCCAAGCAGTGACTCCAGATGCCTGGAAGGGCTGGATAACACTCCTGTTACACGTGTGCATGGAAAGGAGGGGAATCCGTAGGAAATCTTCCATCGCATGTCAGATTCCTTAAGGCTTCATCAGCTGTGTCTGTGTAGGTTGAGTCCTTCACCCTCAGTGATACCACTGCTGTCAGTTTTTGAGATCTGCAGCAGAGCACTGTGATGGTACATCAGTACTGCAACCAAAAAATAGTCCATGCTCCAAGGGATTTGTGCTCTAGAAATGAAGATGTTGCAGCCTGCATACATAATGGATGATGAGAGGATGAATTTGCTGCTAAGCAGGGTAGTTTGAATCCTGATGCCTTTAGTAGTGGTTTTCATCTAGTATTAAGAAATGGTATTTGTGATATGGAGCATTCGACTTCTGTCAGGGACTGAAAGGCAGTTTGAAAAGCCCTGTCTCAGAGTTTGAGGAATATCTTTTCTATTAATTAAACCAGACATTGCATTTCTAATTTGTTGGGTTGTTTTCCCCTTCTGAAGTTCTTTGGAATTGTACTGCGTGAGTGTTTCTCTAAGACCTGCTTCTGTATTTATAACAAAGAAAATTCAAGTATCTTTTAAGTGGGATAAATCACTTTGCATACGCATCAAAAATAAAATGTATACCGCTTTGGAGGGGGAGGGGGCGGGAAAGGCCATGTTTGCTTTTATGAATGTGAACTGATACCGAGTAGCAGCAAAAAGACCCAAAGGGTGCCTGTGTCCTTTCTGTGTTTGCAGGGTGTTTGGTGGGCAGTTCCGATAGGAAGCTTTCTGATAGGCAACTGGTAGTTGTGGTTGCTTGTTTTAAAAGATATAACCCTTTTAAGCCAGAGAGTTGCATGTCCTCGGTAGAGGTCTTTTGGGGCTCGTGTGGTTTTCAGATGGCAAATTTCCTCTTTCTAGGTTTGCTAAAGACTCTTGAAGCCAGACTGTGCTGCTGCGTTGGCATCGTGGGGCGTCGGGGGTAAAGTTAAGAGAATTCTTATTTTAACAGAGGCAGTTGTTCATCTTTGATCCCAAAGATACTGACCAGTAAAACTTCAAAGAGTTCTGAGGGATGAATAAATTCCTCTGCATCAGTTTCTCCATGGCAACTGTCACCGCGAATGTTCTTAGCCTGTGTGATGAATATGGCAATTTAAGGTAGCTTAGGTCTGTGAAATGAAAGGATTTGCTATCTTGTATTTACGCTGGGCTAAAGCGTACACTCTAGCAAGTAAAACAAGCTGTTTGGAAGTAATATGATGAGGATTCTTAAAGCTACTTAAATCAGATGCGGTCCTCCTTTTCCCCTCTTCCTGGACACTGAAACAGCCTCCCTCCCTCAGCAGCAGTGTGGTTGTGCATTAGCTCAAACTGCTTGTTGTGCTGCATAATCTGGATCATCTCGTGTTCCTGGATTTGTCTGTCACTACTCTGTTTCGAAAGTTATCAACATACATACCTTGTTTCCATGCAGATTACTTAAAAATCTCTTTTAAAAATAGTTGTTTTAAAATATTACTAATTAAATTATTATTAATTAAACTATTTAAAGCAGTCTATTTGGCACAACTCCCTTTTCTCAAGCAAGCTGTCTGGGTTTTTTCTGCAGGTGTTCCGCAAGGATCTCATTAGTGCCATGAAATTGCCAGATTCTCACCATGTTAACTCTGATGAATATTATATCTTTGCGGACACGTGGAAGCAGGAATGGGAGAAAGGAGTGCAGGTTCCAGCCAGCCCCGAGACTATTCCACAACCTTCTCTCAGGTAATAATGATTAAATGTAGACCCTGTGCACCAAACACCAGCTCAGAAAAGATGGTTTTAGAAAAATTGGTTGTCTTAAGTACAGTCAACATTCCCTTGTTGTATTAAGTCTGCAATACAGCAGTCTCCAGGCTGGCTTCAGGTTTGTTTTCAAATTAAACTGAAACTAATCTGGAAATCACTTCTGTAGCATTTCAGTCCAGTCCATCTTCTTTCTGTATAGCGCTATAATGGCTACAGCATGGATTAAAAAAAAGTGTTTATTTTCTTTTTTCCTTTTCCTCTACACCACATGCAGCTATGGATAAAAATAGTCTCTCTTGAGTATAGTGAGCTTAATAAACGAAGGAAAAAAATACCACACACAACCTTGAATTGTTTTTATGTTGCTGGAAAAAAATTAATGTGAAGTGTGATAATATAAAGCAGTAGTAACTAATCTGTAGTAGCTAATACCTGATACATTTTGCAAAAAGGGTAATCAGAACTTTGTAGCACTGCACAGATTGCTTTTATATGAAAATAACCTTCCTTGACCAAAACTGAGAACCTGTTTGTACCCCATAGAATGCCTAAGGTTGGAAGGGACCTCTAGAGGTCATCTAGTCCAACCCCCCTGCACATGCAGGGCCACCTAGAGCACGTGGCACAGGGCTGCATCCAAGCGGGTCTTGAAGATCTCCAGAGAAGGAGACTCCACAACCTCTCTGGGCAGCCTGTTCCAGTGCTCTGTCACCCTCACCGTCAAGAAGTTCTTCCTTAAGTTCCCGTGGAACTTTTTATGCTTCAATTTGTGGCCATTTCCTCTGGTTCTGTCAGTGACCACCAGTGAAAAGAGGCCAGCCCCATCCTCCTCATTGCCTCCCTTGAGGCACTTATAGACAGTGATCAGGTCCCCTCTCAGCCTTCTCTTCTCCAGGCTGAACGGGCCCAGCTCCCTCAGCCTCTCCTCATAGGGCAGATGTTCCAGGCCCCTGATCATCCTAGTTGCCCTGCGCTGGACTCTCTCCAGCAGCTCCACATCCCTCTTGTACTGTGGGGCCCAGAACTGGACACAGTACTCCAGATGAGGCCTCACCAGGGCTGAGTAGAGGGGCAGGATCACCTCCCTCGACCTGCTGGAGACGCTCCTCTTAATGCACCCCAGGATCCCATTGGCCTTCTTGGCCACGAGGGCACACTGCTGCCTCATGGTCAACCTGTCGTCCACCATGACGCCCAGGTCCTTCTCTGCAGAGCTGCTCTCCAGCAGGTCGGTCCCCAGCCTGTACTGGTGTCTGGGGTTATTTCTCCCCAGGTGCAGGACTGTGCACTTGGCCTTGTTGAATTTCATGAGGTTTTTGCTTGCCCAGTTGTCCAGTCTGTCCAGGTCCCTCTGGATGGCAGCACAACCCTCTGGAGTATCTGCTACTCCTCCCAGCTTTGTATCATCTGCAAACTTGCTGAGGGAGCACTCTGTGCCTTCATCCAGGTCGTTGATGAACAAGAGAACAAGGAAGTTGTGCTTAAATGGTCTGTAGGGGAAGCTGACCTTAAAAACACTTAAGAATTTTGTACCCTGCATTTCTTTTGCATTTTTGTTTTATTTTCCTGACTGGAGGTCACTGCTTCTGGAGTTCATTCTGTCCTGGTAGATATTTGTGCACATGAGGACTTTGCTGATTTTGTAATTTATAACAAATTCTAATCTACCTAAAAAAGAATGGAATAAACAGACTTTTCTTTTGAGTTCTGAAGATCTGCGTAGAGTGTGTGTTTTGACAAAGACTGAAAGTGAATGTTAGTTCCTGTTTCTTCAAAATTGCTCGTCTTGATCAAACTTAGCCTGCCAAACTCTCTGCAGAGCATGTCTTAACTCTCAAAAGTCCCTAAAATGACTTCAGAGCATTAGTTACCATGAAGTCCATTGGACTCGTGTTTTTGGGTGTTCTTGAAACTCTTGCCTTTTTATGCATAATCCTGTTAAGCTAAGTTTAATTTAAGGTTTATATATATATATATATATATATTTTTTTTTTTTGCATTTCCTTTTTTCATATTTAACTCCTCTCAAACACAGTGGAAGGCCTCCCTCTCCTTGTCTCCTTCCCTTAAGCTTTAACCCTTTCTGCCTTCTCTCTCCATAAGTAGCTGCTGATCATTGCAGAAGTCAGGTGGTCTTAGCTGCAGGAGAGTGATAGGTAACCTTTCCTTTCCCTTCTCTGTGGGCGTACGTGCACAGGGCAGGCAGCAGGGTGCCCTCCTGCAGCTCTTGCTTGTGGGGGTGCAGCTTGTTTCTGCACGGAGGCTCTCCTGCCAGCGTAGTTTTCAAGACCAAGATAAATGAATTGTCCAGTGAAAGTGCTGATGCCAGCATGATAGAATTTCCACTGGGACTATTGTCACTATCCAGCTCTTAAAAATAAAAACATTGTATCTAATATCAGCACTGTTTTATCAGAGGAAAAAGAAAAAATTGCTGTGGATTTGCCTGGAACAGAGAAAGGCAAAGCTCACGGGGAATGAGGGAGGGTGGGGAGTGACAAGGTGAAGGGGGAAGAATGGCAGAAGATCATTGCGCTTGCCAACATTGTCCCATAAGGATAGCTGGAATACTCCGCAGCTGCTGCCGCCGCCTCCTCCTCCTCCTTTACTCCTCTTGCCTTGCTTCCCGCCATTTTTCCGGAGAGGATTAGCTCTGGAGAGCAGGCCGTGCTGTTCACACGTGGCACTGATCCATCCAAGAGCTCGGGCTTCCTTTGACCTAACGGGGCTCTCGTGTTAGATTCGGGGGATTGACTTTGACCCAAGCTAGTCTTTTCATTCACGTAGGCCAATTTCCTACTGACACACTTGAATTTTATCTTTTAAAATAATTGAGAGGTCTAAAAGAGAAATGTTTTTCTGCCTTCCTGGATAATTTTCAGTTCTTGTTTTTCCTGTACGTATTTTTCCATAGCAGTAGAATGGTTCTCATATAACAAATATATTACATTTCTAATTTGGATACAGTGTCACTTACAAAGCAAAGAAAGACAAGCATCTCTTCCTCCGCCCCAGTAGAATAAAAGAAGCTTTTCCTTAAAAAGACAATATCTTTAAGGTTACTGGTTGACATAATTTCTTTCTATCATGTAGGAAGATTATAAAACAAAGATAGTAGATTTTTTTTTGTGTGTGTGTGTATTATTGTTATGTGTTTCAAAAGTATTTGAGTTATCCAAGTAGTAGTATTTACTGGTTTGTACACAGTCTTACATTTAAAAACTGCTTTATATTCACAGCAAATCTTAAAATCTTTAGTGTGAATAGGCTTAGAGAATCCCATCTCCCCATCCTGGATACACTTATCAGATCAATTTATAACCTATGAGCCAGTATATTCCTTTGCACCCGGTAACATCAAAAAGAGCTGTAGATAACTCTAGCTTTTTTTTCTTTTTTTACCCCTAGGATTGTAGCAGAAAAAGTGAAGGAAGTTCTATATACACGACCCAGGAAATATATCCACTGTTCCAGCCAAGAGCCCACAGAACCTGGTTACATCAACATTTTGGAATTGGCAGAATCCGTGTGTCGCTATGACCTGGATGATATGGACATCTTCTGGCTTCAGGAGCTAAATGAGGAGCTTACAGAGATGGGTAACTTCACAATATGTTCCAGTTTTTAAAGCAGCAGCTAATTTATGCTATTTGAGTTGCAGTCTTTCCTGAGATCTCTTAAGTATCTTTGAGAATTGAATAGAAATGCTAAGAAAAATGAGGCAATGACAGAAAGCAGTTTAAAACACTGAGGTGCCGGATCAGTCAATGCCTTCCCTGTATGCCTACAAACTTCTCCAAAATCAAAATCAATTTCCAAAACTTCTAGACTAAGGAAGGAGAAAAAATGCACATCAGGTGGAATTCATTTTTGGGCTTCAGCAATTAAAAATTTGGGTAGGAAAAACAAAGGTGTTTCCACTACTTAAACTTGAACATATTATTGCTATGAAATGCAGAATTTGGAGGAGCTTGCATGCTGGGTTACTAACAGTTTCACACATGTTAGCTGGTTTAAAAACAGCCAAGTGAAATTTTTTTCCTTGCAAGTTGAGAGTGTTGAGGGCTATGAAGGGGAATGAACAGTGGAAAATACCTTGGAGTTATCACTGAAATAACTGAGATATTAGTGCAATAGCTTGCATGGCTGGTGTTCTGCCATGGACGGATCCTTTATGAAGGAGAGCTAGGAAAAATGTGTGGGTGTTTCAGCCTCTCCTGGGTTTGCAAACAAGGCAGGTCTGTCTGGGCTGTGGTGATCGGCAGCAGCACTGGACCAAGATCCTGAGGGAGTGAGGAAAGTCTGGACCTCGGGAGAGCAGACTTTGCATTTTCAGCAGACGCTGTTGGGGTTTGGGAGGTAGCCCAGAAGGATGGGTTGGGAGAAGCTAGCAGGACTTGAAGGGGAATCTCTTGCAAGTGTGCACAGTCAGTCCTAATGAGTAAACATTTCAGGAGAGCAGCCTGGGGAAGCAGCAAACTCCTGACTAAGCTCCAGTGCAAAAGGATGTACGTGAAAGCTAAAAGCAAGATAAGCTCACCAGAACACACAGGACTGGTATTTGCAAAGCCAAATCATTTTGGGGGAGAAATCTTTGCCAGTGAAGATATTCAAGATCTGACAGGATAAACGGCCTACTCTGGTTTCTAGGACTAGGGCCCTGCTGAGATCCTTTCCCACCTGCATGCTCTGTGATTTTTCTTAACTTCAAGGAGTGAAAAAATATGAGCAGTTCAGTAGTGGAAGGCATTGTCTATCAGCATTTTTTTAAGCTTTTCCACATGCCTGTTTAGCAGTTGCACCAAGAAGTGAAAATCAGCCATGTTCTTAGAGAGTGGTGTACTTCAAGAGATGCAAGTCTCTGAAACGTAAACGCTGCAACTTTTACTGCAGGCAGCAGCAGCATTTGGGGCTGAGGCTTTTGAGAGGCATTTAGAGACTCTCTATAGCTGTGAGCATCACAATCTCCAAATACACTAACTACAGTGTCCTGAAGCTGCAGGTTGAGGACCAAACGCATAGCAAATAATTTTTAAGTGTTTCTACTTATGGCTAGTTTAAGTAATGGTGATTGTATATAGCATTTAGGTAGTTTAAGGAAACAGGCAATATGTATTTAATCACCTTTTTTATTTTCCTATTCTATATCAGTATATTTTTCTATTTTTTAATGAAAAGACAGTTTTCATAACCATCGCTTTTTTGCTTAGGTAATGTACTAGATTGGGTGGGGGCAGCTTGTGTATTTTCATAAGATATAAAGTGAGGTCTCTTAAGTTTTATTTCCTAGGAAATTGCTCTTCAAAGTGAAGAACATTCAGCTAGTTGACTTTGGATATTATCAGTGTTTCTTCTTAGTGTGATAGAGATGGGGTGAGAGTTGTATCAGAGCAGCTAATAGTTACAGAAGCTGCTGTCTTATATGTTGTAGTGGGCTTTTTGTTGGTTTTCTTAAGGAACAGTCTTATATACAACTGAAATTTGCATTTCAGTAGTAGAGCTATTTGCATTCACAGAGCAGCATTGAAGTAAACCAGTGAGTGTGAAAAGGCGCGCTTGTCTGTCTGTCTTTGGTCTCTTCTAATAAGCGATGGGGAGGGCGGATGTTTTGCACTGCTTCAGTTGCTGGAGATTGTCCTCCCCGCCTCAGGCTGCGGCCCCCTGGACGAGAACACGATGGAGAGGACGATCGAGGTGCTGGAGCGGCACTGCCACGAGAACATGAACCACGCCATCGAGACCGAGGAGGGCCTGGGCATCGAGTACGACGAGGACGTCATCTGCGACGTGTGTCGCTCCCCCGACAGCGAGGATGGCAACGACATGGTGTTTTGCGACAAGTGCAACATCTGCGTCCATCAGGTTAGTGCCTGCTGAGGGTGAGTGCTGCCCCGTGGCCTGGGTTTACCCTGGCAAGTGGGGAGGTTCAGCGAGAGATAGATGTTAGTTTGGTGGGCTCTGAGATGCCCTAGGTAGGAAGGGTGGTGCAATGCTACATGAAATATTGTGTTTGGACACTTACTGTAGATTTAGTGGCCTAGGAAGTGTAAAGGCAACGCTAGTTTGGGGAAGGAACTTGAAGGGAGTTTTCAGGAATTGTGGTATTGTGGTCCTCTGTGACAATATACATTTTTTCCCCATATTTGAAGCTACCTTTGAAGTTTGGAGACAGGGCTGCATCCTCTCTATTTATAAAGAATTTCAGAATCCTTTTTTTCAGAACCTTTTTTTCCTCTTCTTGATTGACTAGTTATTTGGCCGGACTTGGTTGGTCCTAGTTCAGGCATGTCAAACCACACGTAGGCGCCTTAGCAGATTCTTCTTTCTTTCATCAGCACCTGTAGCAATAGTGCTTTCAAGCTGAGCCCTGCTCATGTTCACAGGGTGGCAAACGTAGCCTCAAGTTTGTGCTGCTTGAGCTCAGTGTAGCCAGGCGCAGCAATCCTTGCAGTAAAGAGAAGGACATGAATCCTGTGGTCTCTGCATCACGTTTTGAGAAAGATTGTGCTGTAAAGTGAGCCTGAGAGGACTTCTTCAGGTATTTTCGTGACCTGCTTCAGAGGCAGCCCACACTTAGGCGCACAGAAAACAATGATGGTTTTGTGGTCAGGGGCTTGCACATCCCTCCGGAGAGCGGAGCTCGTGCTGCTGCCTCACTCCTGCTCCTTCCCTGATCTGAGGGTCCTGTCCTCACTGAGCCTTCGTGCCCCGGGCCTGGGAGGCAGCAAGGAAAAGGGGGCTGTGTTTTCCCTTTCCCCATGCCCATGGGCTCTGTTCGCCTCGTTTGGAGCCAGGTCACGAAACCAGCTGGGGACCTGGCGCTGGCTGTGAGGTGGCAGAGCAGAGGTGTCTGTGCTCGTTGTGATCCAGACCTGCTCTGCTCCCCGCAGTGCTGCCGGGCCTGGTGTCGCCGCGCGGGTTTGGAGGCAGCGAGGGTGTGAAGTCTCCTTTTCTGCCCTTTGAGTCTGGGCCTGCTTGACGGATAGACCGGCTTACATGAGAATATGGTTTCTACTCGTTTTCAAGCCTCTAAGCGAACTGTGAGCTTAAAGTAACTCAAGAGGGGCACTATGTCTCACAGTAAGGATGCAGCTGTAAAGTAACTCAAGAGGGGCACTATGTCTCACAGTAAGGATGCAGCTGTGACTGTACCGCGGAATGGGGAAAAATCCCCTGTAAAGGCTGGATTGTGTCGCCCTCTGCTGGGACTTCCTAGCGGTGGTAACGAGCTCCGTCCTCTAAAAGTGCACTGGTTGGGCTGCCTGGCTTGGAGTTTTCTTCAACAGCTTTTAATTCAGAAAAATACCATTCCCCACAGGATGTGGCATAAACGTGCAATAATTGGTGTGTGTGTGTACATATATATATATACACACACAAACTTTATTATTATTATTAAATACCAAGACCTTAACTGGGAAAGCAAGCATAGTAAACCTATACTCTCTCATTTAAGTTTTGGAGAACTGGACCTTGTTGGCAGCCAATGGTCTGAGATAGCGTGAGGTGCAAGATGCATCTCTGTGCAGCACAATATACCCGTGTGCGTGTGTGCTTAGCTTTTATGTTATGAACCGCTATAAATTTGAACAAGAAAATGGACTTTTTTAATTGTTGAATTTAGCAGTGCTTGAAATTCTCATTTGCTGGAAGGCCAAATGCAATACTGAGGAAATAGGCGTGGAAACCAGCACATCAGTATGTGCTGTAACTTTTGCTGCAGTATTGTATAAATGTTTAAAGTGACAAACAGCTCTCATCATCATAAAGGTAATGTCGAAGGAAACGGTCTTCAGTCAAGCAGCTCCTATCCCTTCGCATCTAAGTAGAATTATGTTAGACTGTAAAGTTACTAATGGTGGGAAACCACAACTTAAAAAGCAGATCGTATGCAGAAGGTAGTCTGAAGGGATGTCTGCATGTTTTTGCTTCAGAAACGTAAAGCCAGTAGAAGCAAATATCGAGTTCCTTAACATCAGTGTTATTTTCTATTCATAGTGGAGATGCTTTTATGTTTAAAAAGAAATGGGGGGGAAAAAAGACATTTTATACTCTAGTTATCTTTGATTCCCTGATTAGTTTTGTCTAAAGAAATTAGAGGAGGATTAAGTACTCATCTGTGATGCCAAGCAGCGATGGTAATATTTGAAAGCCTTGTGCCATCTGAAAATTAGTATGAATGTTTGTGTGCAAAATCATATCAGTGCAATGATTTCAATATATGGTTTCTCCCTAGGCGTGTTATGGCATCCTGAAGGTCCCTGAAGGGAGCTGGCTGTGTCGCACGTGCGTGCTGGGAATACATCCGCAGTGTCTCCTGTGTCCCAAAAGAGGAGGTGCCATGAAGGCTACTAGAACAGGGACCAAGTGGGCACATGTGAGCTGTGCCCTCTGGATTCCAGAGGTAATGCTGGATCTACAGCCTTTCTCTTTTCCTTCTCTCTCTCCTTTCTATTTCTTACTTTTTCTTTGTTGTCGTTCATGTTCTTTCCTCTGCCATTTTACATTCTCGTGATTTAAGGCATCTGTGTGGCTTAATGCTGTTGGACCTCATTCTGATGAATATGCATGATCTGTGAAGATGAGATAGAGTCCAGCTTGTGTCCCATTAATTAATTAACCACTTTGTCCCCTCCATTTACTGAGCAAGCATTCAGTGTCGTTATGGCACCTGAGTGACCTGCTGGAGAGTTTTGCTGGTGCGAGCTGGTGCTCGCGGCACAGCCGCTCCTCTGCTGGCTCCCAATTCCCCAGGCACTTCTCCGCTCTGCTGGATGTGTAATTTTTCATCAATACAGCCACTTTCTTTAGTTAAAAAAAAAAAAAAAAGATTGCATTATTTGTATAGGGTTGATTCTGAACTGGGAAGGTGTTTGTGCCTTTTTTTTTTTTTGAACTAAAAGCTTTCTGAATTATAGGGAGATTAATATTTTTATGTGTGTATGTGTAGTTAGTAATGACACCTTAGATTTCTTTATTTTGAATCAAATTTAGCATCACACAATTCTGTAAATCAGAAAGTCAATCTACAAATAAATGAACATTGTGTTTAGCTTTGTACCCAGAATTTCTTGTGCCGTCTTTCTGGTAAGATCCACACATCCAGCCACAGCAAGTGGCATAGCCTGAGCATGTGGACACATCCGCTGGCACAGGGATGTCGGGCGCTGTCTAAAGAGTTGTCAAGACCTTACATGCTGCTGGGGCAAGAAGGGCCCAGATTTTGAAGTCCTGGAGGTACTTGGAGATACTTCTGTGGCAGTAGGTTTTTCCATAGACCTACTCTTCTCCCCAAGCCACAGCACAGCAAAACCTCCCAAGAGGGAGATTTTCCCTCTTGGGAATGAAATGCCCTTCGAGCCTCTAACAAAAGAGAACAAGGCACAGTGCAGAGATGAATGATCAGTACATGTGGATGCCTCCTGGTGAAAGGCTAAAAGAAGGAGTGATGGGTCATTAAGCGTGGGCTACTGTTGTTGGAGGCAATGGCACCAGAAAATTTCCTTCATTGACTTGTTCAGCACTTTCTTGTACGATTTTCCCTCCCATCCCATCTGAGGTAATGCTGTTGAAAGGCTTTTTTCAAGAGACTTGCTTGGGAAATCTGGGGGGTTTTACTTTGCAAGCAGTACTCATTTGTTTATATCCTTTCATTCTTCTGTCATTAGAGCCTTTTAACTTAAGTGTCTCTTTCCTTTCATGCTTTCTCAAAGGGTATCTTCTAAAAGAGGAAAGGCTTTGAGCTCAGAAAGCTTGCCCAGAGAATGACTTGAGTCAGAAATACCCATGCAACTTGTGGCCAGCTCTGTCTTGAGCATGGTTGGGCTAGGCTGGTGAAGGCACTCTCATTTTGAAAGCAGAAGAGCTGCCTGTGATGTTTAAGTGAGTGCTGAGCATGGTTCTGTGAAATCACTCACAAGTTTTGAGAACAGCTTTGTCCCTCTTCCAAGAATTTATAAAGAAGGCCGTAACTGCTGATATTGACTGTCATCTCTTCCTGATGAGAGCGTTACTTATTGCCTCCCTCCTCTCTTTCCAGTCTTGGGAAGACTAGGCGCTTTTTGAGGCATCTTGCCACCTTTGTAATGAAGGCTTCTGAGAAACAACTTGAGCTTTATTTGCAGATGGATTGTACCATGTTTCTCTTCCTCATCTTGCTTTCTTTGTTGTTTGGGTTGACATTTTTTTCCACTATCAAAACAGCAGTTACGTTGGGCTTTTATGTGCAGTTCCTCTCATCTTTCCCCAGGGATTTTTCCAACTAATGTTTTGGCCTTCATCAAAAGATGTAGACTTTTCTTACTTCTCATAAGATAAATTTATTGCATTCTCTCTCAAATCATACAGTCTGTAGTTGGGGAAGTGTGTTAGAATTGCCTCTTCCATTCGGAACGCTTTTCCTGGCTGCTGCCTGATGGCAGCCTTTGGTTCTGCCCCAAGTTGTGAGCTGGCAGATATAGCTATTGCTGTGGGTCTGTGGATCTTAAACAGAGGAGGAGTTTTTTTCAGGTAGGAAGAGGAAACACCCGAATACCCTTTTTAGTTTTGATTAACTGGTATTTTGGTACTTGTTAAATTGAACCTGTTAAAGTAGCTCAGAAAAAATACAAAAATGAAAGGAAATATGTTTAACACTCTCTTAATTGACTCATAACCATGCACATTAGATGCCTTGAATGCTTTGAAGAATGACAATTTCCAGCAACCAGGTTAAAGCAGTATGCCACAGCATTTTTTTTCCTGTAAGATGTTACAGTGTCATTTGCTGTGAAATATGACCATGTGGAAATTTTTCAAGGAAATAAATATAGTTTTATTCCTTCTTCTTGCATTAATGACTAATTTGTTTTTAATGCCTCAATAAATGCCTCCCATGCTGTTTTTGCTTACAGGTTAGCATTGCATGTCCAGAGAGGATGGAACCCATCACGAAGGTGTCCCACATTCCCCCAAGCCGATGGGCTTTAGTATGTAGTTTATGCAAACTCAAAACTGGTGCTTGCATTCAGGTACGTTCTTGCCTTGTAGGGACTCTGGGATCTATGGGAGGGGGGGCATTCAGTTTCTGGATTTCATTCTCCCTGGGTTCAGCAGTGCTCACTAGTGAGGACCACTCTTGCGTGGCTGCTGCATCCTCGTAGCTGTCCGTGCTCTTGGTGTTAGCTCAAGGTACAAGTCAGAGATGGGTGGGATGGTCCTTCCGCTGAGTGCTCTGTTGGCAAATGAGAAAATGCCCATTTTGGAGGTTGTGTTTGAAACTACATGTAGCTCTCCTGAAAGGGGGAGGAAATACTGGCCTGCTACTAATTTTTTCAAAGCTGACAAAGTTAACTTGAGAGCACAGTAGACATTTCTAAGAGTACTTAGGAAGAGCTTTTGTAAGAATAAAATGATTCTATTCTTCTGATTTGTTGCTACTCTTGGTGATTTATTTTATTTTCTTCCTTCGCAGTGCTCTGTGAAAAGCTGCATCACTGCCTTTCATGTCACCTGTGCCTTCGAGCATAGCTTAGAGATGAAAACTATTCTCGATGATGGGGATGAGGTCAAGTTCAAGTCGTACTGTCTAAAGCACAGCAAAAACAAACAGAATTCTCTGCCTGACATCGATGAGCACCCCAAGAGTGTGTCAGACCAGAAGCAAACAGAAAGTGAGAAAACCAGTTTGCGAGCCCAAAAACTCCGAGAGCTGGAAGAAGAATTTTACTCACTGGTGAAAGTAGAGGATGTTGCAGCAGAACTGGGCCTACCTAAACTCGCTGTAGATTTCATCTACAATTACTGGAAATTAAAACGAAAAAGTAACTTTAACAAACCCCTGTTTCCTCCCAAGGAGGATGAAGAAAATGGCTTGGTGCAGCCCAAAGAAGACAGCATTCATACTCGCATGAGGATGTTCATGCATTTGAGGCAGGACCTAGAGAGGGTGAGAGCTTCAGTGGTAAAAGCTTGAAAGAAAATATCTTCATCCATAGACAAAGATGAAGAATGAGCATGGCAGAAGTTTGAGCAAATGATTTAAATATAAATACAGTGAGGGATATGTGGGATATGTGTGTAATATTATGTATGGGATCTGTGTAAATGTGTGTATGTAAGTAAGGCGTGTGTGTCCAAGTCCCAAAGTCTGCATAGCCCAAGCCCAGAAGGAGAGGGCTCTCGGCCCCGGCGACTTTGCTCCGGTGGCGCCCCGGCACGGGGGGAGCGTTCCCAACAGCAGGGCCCACTGCTACCGAGGACAGAGAGCTTGACCCAAAGCCGTGGAGCTGCCACGCGTGCGTGTCACCCCCGAGCCCATCTGAGATGTGCTCCCTGTGCTGCTGCTTTGCTCGAAGCTTTGCTTCAGTGTGGCCAGTGTGCTTTCCGCTCGATGTTTCTGGGCGTGCAGCGGGTGTCTGCTCCCAGGGTCTTCTACAGTTACACAGCTGCGTGCATGAAGGGAATTGGGTTAGATTGCGCAATAAGTTCTGACTCCAAACAGGGTGGGGGTAAAAAAAAAAAAAAAAAAAAAAAAGGCAGTGCTGGCACGTACTCGAGCTGCTTCGTGTGCCTTGGCTTCCAGTCACACTCGTGTTTCTTTGTCAGGCCGCTACGTCCAGTCCTGGGCAGCAGCCAGGCTGGATCTCTCATTGCTCTCTTGGACTAGAGGCTTTGGCTGTGCCCAGCTCTGTCTTAGCGGCTCTAGTCAGGGTTCTGAAAGCAACAACTGTGTCCTCTACTGCTTGGGGCTTTGCTGAGTAGAATGAAAAGGAAATTACCTTTTTATTGGTAGCTGTCTGAACTCTTAGATGTATTAGATTATCAGCTAGGAGATGGGTTCAAAGGATGGAGTCATTGAGCAAAATGCAAAAATCTTAGTATGCTTCTACTGTGATTTTTATCCTCCAGTAAAACACTTCATCTTTTTCTTTGTATTAGAAGAGCTTTTGGTTTGCTTCGAATTTTGTTGAAATTAAGTCAAATATTTTCAATGGAGGTACTTTGTAATTTGAAATTGCCTGACTATAATTTTCTGAGCTTGTGCTGCAAGATGATTCCGCTTGGTTATGTGTTGGGATGTAAAGCATTTTGGAATCTGGAAGTTTCTGTTCTGGGGAGAGTGACTGCAGTTCTGAACAGCTTGAGATGGGGAAACTGAAAGGTACCTTTCAGGGAACCCCAATGTTACTTTGCTGTTCGGGAGGCTCCTTTGCGTCTTTTGTATCAGGATTTTCAGTGCCTTTTTCTGTTTTTTCTATGTTGGATGAAAATACTGCTGTAAACAAAAATTAGTAATTGAAAGTAGAATTATACAGCGCTATACTGGCAGATAACTCATTCCATGAAGCATTTTGCTTGACAATTCCTGGAGAATCTAGTCTTGCCTACAGCAACATCCCCAGCAAAGCATGAAGTGGGAACAGATGAGAGAGTTTTTGAAAGATGCTTTTCTTTCAGATAGAATTCTGTTTGCTCACTATAATAGATGGAAACATAGTCCACTGTCTTGCAGAATACATTCAAGGCATTCCTTAAATTGGTGCTTTAAACAAAAAGGCAGGAAACCCTTTCCCTCCCTTGCCCCCTCCAGGTGTTAGTTACATATGTTCAGTAGGAATATTCCTAAGACGTTTGCCAAGAGGTTTTGCATACAAGTTTCTGTTTGTTTGTTTCTAAAGTCTTGTTACTGTCTCTACAGGTAAGAAATCTCTGCTATATGGTAAGCAGGAGAGAGAAGCTAAAGCTGTCTCATAGTAAAGTACATGAACAGGTCTTCAATTTGCAAGTCCAGCTCATTAATCAGGAAATTGCTGCAGGTAACCATATAAATGTAAAATGGATTTAAACTATATGTCTTTATGCGGCTATGTAGTGTTTTTATCAACTTGAAATTGTTTCTGCAATTAGTCAACTAAATCAGCAGCATGCACAAAACATCTTAGTCTTCTAAAATATTTACTTGGGTGTTTTTTCTTTGACGAATGTTTTTGGTCTGTGCCTGATATTGGTTATGGGTTGCTGTGAATCACAGAATCGCAGGACGGTTGGGATTGGAAGAGGTCTCTGGAGACTGTCTGGTCTCTCGTGCTGAGCTTTTACCCTACTACGTTGCTGTCTCCCCACAGCAAGGCCTCCAATGCTGCTTTTTATCTCCACTAAAAAGCAGTTTTTTGCTGGCTGTCAGCTGTTGCTCTCTTCAGGTGAAGGTGTAGACAGTGACTGAGAGAAATTGTTCTCCTGTTGGCTCGTGCCCGATGAGCAGCCCAGGAAAGAATTCCTCAGCTTGTGGGCTGCAGTTTCCGTCCTTCCTCAAAAAGGCTTTTATACTTGGTGTTTTAGTGGTGAACAGTGACTGCCAATGTACCAGAACCAACTCTGCCCTTAATTTTTCTGGCAAGTGAACTGAAATAAGGAACATGACATTTGAAAAAATAAAGAATATATGTGATTATTTTTAATAGAAAGGTAGCTATTTCTGATGTATGAAATGAAAATCTTGATGATAGAAGATAGATACTGTATTTTCTGTAGCCAGTTTGTTTAGAGTGAAGTCTCTACTTTTCTTGTCCACCCCGCTAAGTGGGTTTCATTAGTACAGGCAAGTTTTTTGAAAAGGGTTTTGGATCGGAATAGTACTGTGTGGAAGCAGCAGTACTATAAAACAATATGTGGTTTTGTGTAAATAATTTTATTTTAGAAATGTCTATTAAATTTATTTTAAAGCTTATTAGATATCTTGATGGCCACTTTACGATGGTGATACATGTGATGGAAGGGTTTTTAAAGGGTAGAGAATTTTTTAATACAAAGTAGAGAGTTGAACTAAATCCGAATTAAAACTCAGTTTAAAGGATTGTTTTTTCTCTATAGAAAACTGAATCTGAACCTTTTTTTTTTAATGTTTGAAGTCGTTCCAACAAATCTATTTCTCAGACTGGGTCAATTTGATGGCATTAAGCGCTAATAAACGTTTTTGTTTTTTTTAATGGCAATGCTAATATGCTTGCCTAAATTCTAAAATGATAGATTACTTAGAACAGTTTTCACTTTTGTGGCTTTCATGTCCTAAAATAATTTCACACTAATCATTTGCAAATGCTTCTTTTTATTAAAGGTGCTTCTAATGGACTGTCAAACTTCTTACAAAAAATAAAAAAGTTATTATATATGTATATTTTTTAATATTTTTTTCCTTCTTTTCCTGCCCCTTCTCCTTTTTCTCCTCCAGGCCATACCCTGACAAGTGCACTAGAGAACACGCTGTTCTACCCGCCCCCCAGGATCACCCTGAAGCTGAAAATGCCCAAATCGGCGCTGGGCGACTGCAGGAACAACGCGCTGAAGCCGGGCGGCCGGCCGCTCTCTCCCG
Source organism: Crypturellus undulatus (assembly GCA_013389825.1). Taxonomy (NCBI): domain Eukaryota; kingdom Metazoa; phylum Chordata; class Aves; order Tinamiformes; family Tinamidae; genus Crypturellus; species Crypturellus undulatus. The sequence goes on along the minus strand of VWPW01006205.1, from coordinate 725,252 downwards.
ACAACAGCAGCCCTGTGTACGGCCGGAGGAGCGCGCAGGCGCCCAAGGAGCCCTTCGACGTCAAGGCCAAGCCCTACGCCAGGTACCAGCACGAGGGCCGCAGCAACGGCCTCCTGGGCGGCCTCGGCAAGCCCCGCGGCGAGACCAAGGAGGGCGGCCCGGCACTCGTGCCCGACTTCCCGCGGGGCCCTCCCGCCGGGAAGCCGCTGGCGCTCCAGGCCGCGCTGCACGGGCAGGCTGCCCTCGGGAACGGGCGGCTGCAGCTGGAGAGCGCACGCCTGGCGGCCCGCGCCAACGGGCTCCTGGGCCGGCCGGGGGACGTGAGCCAGCGGGACAGCTCCAGCCAGACGCCCTACGAGCAGGAGCCCGTGCTCGCCGCCCACCTGGCCGGCCAGAGCGGCTTCCGCAGAGCCACCATGGAGCACTTCAGCCGCTCCTTCAAAGAGGCCACCAACAGCTTGGTGAGGACCACGGAGGACCTGCGGTGCTGCGAGAAGCCCCCGCGGAGGTTGGCTGCCAAGGAGCGCCTGTGGAGCAAGGCGCCGCTTGAGGGGCCGCCCTACCAGGACAACGACGGCTACTGCCCCGACCTGGAGCTCAGCGACTCCGAGGCGGAAAGCGACGAAAATAAGGAGCAAGTACGGCTAAGGCGGAGTAGCTCCGAGAGAGACAGCCCGAGCAAGGACTTTGGGAGAGACTGTCACAACAGGAACAAAAAGAACATGATTTCCCACAGCGCGGTGCAAAGGTGATTAGAAGCCCCTGCGGGGTAGCTCAGCTTCTGCGTGATCCCGTGCGCAAACCTCGGCGTCCGGAGGCTGCGGAACACAACCGGCGCTGGGGAGAACTGCACTAGGGGACGAGGGGAGGACAGAGGAGCGGTTTTGTTCAGCCGTGAAGCGGCTTTACAATCTTGGAAAGGTCAACCGAGTTGCTGTGCAGCCCTGCAGAAACGCCGGTGTTTTATGAGGGGTCAGTGTCTGGGCAGGCACAAAGCCATCAGCGTTCGTGGGAATCTGGGAAACACTTCCCCCTCGGCAGCCCTGGGGGAGGCAGTGCCTTCCTTGGCACCGGCTATGGTCACCGCGGCTGCACCCACAGCCTGGTCCGAGGCCGCCCCGCGCCAGAGCACCGAGTGCCGCTTCCCCGCAGAGCCACCGGCCGAACCTGGGTAGCTCCAGCCCCGCGCGTCGCCTCCGGGACCGGGCACTGCCCTTGGGCCCGGTGCTTGCCCACGGTTGTGCTCCTCTGTGCAGAAGTCTGCTCCTCGTGTAAATAGATGCCTTCTAGTACTTCGGCTCTGTTTTTTAATCTCTGTACATAGTTGCTTGTTGTGGGGTGCACTTGTAAATATTTTACCCAGCGAACAAGTACAGATGGCTAATTTTGTGGATAGTGTTTACAAGAGTAGATGTACTACTTCAAAGAAAAATGCTACTTGACACTTAAATTTAGGCAATCACCGGTGATGCCAGGTTCCTCTTGAAACTGAGATTTCATGTCCGGGGGTGTTTGGACCCGGTGCTTTTGAAGTAAGCCGAAATAGAAGTAATTTTCTCCGACCTTTTTATGTGGGCACAAATTTTCAAACCTGGTTGCTAAATAAGAGCCTAGGTTTATGACTCTTACTACTGGCATCTGGGTCTGTAAAATTTTAGCCAGTCATCATTTAGATTTTTTTTTTTTTCCTCTGAAGATCTGTGATTTCATTAAGCTGCTTGCCAGCCTCTGGATAGCTTGCTATTTCCCAAACTAAAACTCTTATTACCTTTTTTTGAAATCAGCCACTGCTGATTTTAACCAGTATTTAAATTTTTCAAGCAGGCTTGAGGAAGCAAGACAGGAGGGGGACCCCTTCTCTGTTTGTTTACATGATGCAGGATTTTTGCTTGGATACAAACAAACCTGGCTTTCAGAGTTTGTGATGTTGATGCACAAAGCAGCTGCACTGTTTTTATTTGAAATGCTGTACATTTCATAAATACACAAAATCTTCTGTCCCCACATCGGTGGGTGCAATAGGACCTAGGTTATACAGGGCATACAAAAACAGCCCCTTTGTGTGGGGGGGATCGTCTTTTCCCTAGAAGGGAAAGGCTCGCCACCCAATGTAAAGACGACTATGCAGAATCCAGAAGGCAACTTGATTTTTTTCACAATCTTAACTTATTCTATTGCTTTTAGTCTGGGAAATTGCAACAGCATTTTGAGATTAGTTTTAAAATTCGAAATCTCCGTAGTTTGCAATAGGACCAACAGGTCAGGGGCTGGAGGACTTTGTCAGTAGTGAAATTAAAAATAAAAAATTAAAAAAAAAAAAAAAGGAAAAGTATACTTGGCAGTTCTGCTCTTTGCTTCATGCATTTTAATATTTTTTCCCCTCACTTCTTGATTTTATGTATATTTGTGTAATTTGTCTTCCTAGAGCTGTATCTTCAAAATTATTTCTTTTGGTGTAAATACGCAGTAGCATTTTAGGTTTCCACATACTTTATTTTAATGGGAAATGCTTCATGTTCTCAGCCAGGGGTCCTTCAGAATGAGTAACCAAATGCCTGTTGGTCTGTATCACAGCTCTGACGCTTTGAGTTCTCCTTCAGTATTTATTAGCAGTCCTCTTACCGGCCGTGAAAACTTATGGAGCTCGTGTTGGGAAGCAGCATCCGCCACCGGAGGTCAGGAAGGCGCCCGGGTTCTTTCATGGCCGGAGGCGGGTAGCAGACGGGAGAGAAAATTGGTGCTTCAGCAAAACCAGCGTTTCTGCTCTCCTGGGGTTACTGTATTTCACTTGTTTCCAGTCTGGGCAATGGTTTTGCTAATCTTTACATGATTTTAATAGATATGTGAAGGAGCCCTTGGCTGTGTGGTTCTCAAGTATTGTCCCCAACGTGCATTTGCTAGTTTTTATTGTGTGTTCGGTGGCTAACTGTTTGAAGTATTACCTCTTAACCTTATTTGTCATTTTTTTTGTGTTTTTGCATTTTGCTTTATATATATAAATATATATATATATTCAATTTTCCAAGATGGACTCGGTCTTTTTCAGATGTCCCCTTTTTACAAGTACTTTTTCATTAAATTATGAAACTGCTAACAGTATTTTCACTTGTTGTGATTTATTCAGGGCTTCTCCCTGTGTTCCTGCTAGGCTGCCGAAGTTATCAGTCTAAGGGCAACGCTGTGTCCATCAGGAGTAATTTATTTCTGTGGAGCTGGTGATATTTTTACAAGCTGAAATGTCAAGGAAAAGGTTTCTCCTTCAGCCTCCTCCTGCCCCCTCTTTCCCCCCCCCCCCCCCAAAAAAAAAAAAAAAAAAAAAAAAAAGAAAAGAATAGCTAAAGGTGATTGATGGGACATGAAACTAATTTGTGGCAGGTAGCAAATAGTCCAGATCTGGTGGGTATTTCTGCCTGTTGGAGGAAATATAACGGAGCGTTTGCTGCACCGGTCCCGCTTCGTAACAAACACCTTTCCTTCCCTCTTGGTACGAGTGTTTTCCCTGGTTGGACAAGTCAAGTCCTAGAGGAAGAGCCGTATCGAGACCTGCCCCCTCATGCGCTCCCGCGTGTGCGTGGACGGGTTCCTGCCAGCAGCGTCAGGATGTGCGAGGAGGGACAGGGCAGCGCGCGGGGGTCAAGGCTGGCCTGGCTTTACCCCGTCTCTCCTGCAGTTCCCACTGCACCCACGGGCCGGTGCTGCAACGTGCCCCGGGCTCCGGAGCTTTGCAGGGTCAGGATTTCTCCTTCCCAAAGGAGACGCTGTCGCTGTTGCCAGTGAGATATGTTGGCTTTTTGCGGCTTTTTGCCTGGTGGCTTCTGATCCCTTCGCGAGTTCAGCCTGGCTGTGTCTGGCAGTGGGAATGGAAGGGAAGTGGTTGCTCTGTGGAGTTACAGACCCGGTCTGGACAGCCACGCAGGTCTGGCTGCTCCACGGTGCCAACGTGGGCAGGCGCCGCAGGGTCTGTGTGGGACGTGAAGCCTCGTGATCTCTGGGGTTGTGTCTTCGCCCCAAGAGAAGGCCATGTAACGTGTCCCAGCTATAACCTGTGCTTTGGCTTCTCTGTTGTATTTGCCATCTCTCTGCTGTTTTCTTTGCATGAACCCCAACCCGCTGAGGGAAAAAATGCAAATGTTGTTATTAAAAAATATTATGCTATTTTAATATGCTATTAAAAATAACCTTAAAAATTCTCACTTGATTTTGAAGTGACACCTCACTGCTTGCTAGGCCTAGGAACGTGGGCTCCGCTGCGGAGGGGAGTGAGTATGTGAGGTGTGGACTGTCTCTGAGTTACTAAACGCTTAAAGTCGGCATGTGTTAGCTGCAAAGATAACACACTGAAATCTCCCTCTGTGTGAATTTTGACCATTCTAACGACTTAAGATTTAGCACTACTGGGAATTGACATGTGCCCTGGAAAATCATGCTTTTGGCACGTAAATTAATGAGCAGAAGGAAGCTGCTTGCGCTGCCTGGCAGCTTGGTACGCAAGGGGAAAGCTCGGAGGCAAGGCAGGAGCGGGAGAGGCAGACGTGGAGCCTGCACGGAGGAGCCCTGGGGACTCGCGGGCCCTGGCTGCACCAGCGGGGAGCCCTGCTGCTTCCTCTGGGGCTTCCTGCACGCCAGCATCGTGCTGAAGATGCTCTGCCCCTCTTCCTGGGGCTCTCCTGGGATAACCCAGGGCTGCGGTGATCCCAGCCAGCGCCGCACGTCCCATCACCCTTGGGCACCGCGTTGCGGCGTGACAGGGTGGACTCGAGTGACTGCAGGTGCAGCTCTTGGGAGCGAACCCATTCCTTTCCTCCCCAAAGCGTCGTGACGAGCAGAGGTGGTTTTAACACACCGGGTGTGCAGGTGAAGTTGTGTTTCTGCAGTTACCCTCCCTGGCTGAAGCTTAGCCGAGTGCCTTGCCCCTTACATGTAACTTTGTCTCGCCGCGTGAGGAGAAGCAGCCTGGGATGTTGGCGCGTTGGCTTCTCTGCCTCTCAGAGTGCATCTCCCACATAATCTTTCCCTTTTCCAGTTTAACCAGGCTGCTCCTGGATCCACCTTGCCCTGCCCTTCCCGGAGTCTCTCTTGCTCGGGGCTGGGCAAGGGCACCCTCCTCCTCCTCCTCTTCCATGGGCTTTTGTCTGCTCCCAGCTTGGTGCCCGCCTGCCCTCAGCTGCCGCCTTATCTGACACATTGTTTCACATCTCGGGGCAGCCTCCCTGATGGCTCCCTGATGGTTGCTGTTAACTGCGCTGCCACCCTCGAGACAAGGTGGTTTCTGCAGGCCCTGTTGTTGATCCCGGCTGCCACCTGACCTGCTCTGCCCTGTGTAAGAGCGCTGGGCAAGGTAAGGAAGGTGAAAGGCGCCTTTGGACGGTGCCCAGAAGAGCTTCAGAGACCTCCTGCCAGCCACACTGACGGGCCGGTGTCCTGATGGAAGAGCGTCAAGCCCAACAGCGCTGCAAGCCGTTGAAGAGGACGTTTGGGGGAGAGCTGGTGACCATAAAATCCTTGAGCCTGGGGCTGCCAGCAAGATGTGCTGCTCTTACGATCTTCTGTGGGCTCAGCAACAGCAAGGAGCCCATTGGGATGGGATCTGTAAAAACAAACTTTTTTATGCGCCGTTTGGGGAAAATGGCTCTGGTTTTGCAGTTGGCAAAACAGCATGAGAATGAGGCGTCTGAGGGAGGAAAAAGCCTGCTCCTAAAAACACCCCCCTCCTGCCTCTGAAACAGCTAAATCTTCTTCTATTGACCATCTCTGTTATCGGGGGAAGGTGGTGCTGAGTAGTTTAGCCCTGGGCTAAACTACTGCCCTGAGGTCACAGGTGTTTTAGGCTTCCATTGATGGCTGAATGGGGCCAGTTCCCCTCCGCTCAGATCGATGGCTCCTGCCTTATCTGCTCCTGCTCTGAGTATCGCTGTCATTACAGCAGCTGCTCCCGGCTTGAAGCACCAGTCAAGTAGTGATTTACAGCCCTTACAAACAGGTAACTCTGAAAAGGGACTTCTCTGAACCCAGCTGGACTCAGCTGCGAGCAGCTGTCTCCAGCTGCAGCCAGGCTGAAGTCTGCTTCAAATTGGGGCCTGAAAAAGAAAGGACTTTCGTGCCAGAAATCTGGAAATGCTGAAAATGTAGTTGCTGGATACGTTACTTGAGTGCTTTTGCTTGCGTTAACCTTAGAACATTGTGGCTATGATTTTGCAACAGCCATTAAACTTATCGATACTCTTTCTTGCTGAGGGAGGCAGGATGGCAATCAGAGTCACATGGCGGGCAAAGAGCAGAAAAGTAAGACATTAATGAAAGATTTTTTGGCTATGCTCCACTGGAGAGTGTTTGCCCTATCCCCTGCTGCTGGAAAGGTAGAAAGCAACCAGAAAGACATAGGCTAGAGCATGCAAGACTGGTGAAGATGGCAGGGGCCCTGATGATAGATAAATAAAGTACTATATTCTTAAGTGAGGTTCATTTTTGTAAGACTGTGGCCAATACATAAGAAATGATGCTTGAAAGGGTCTACCTAAGAGATTTTAATAACCGCAGAGGCTGCCTTTGCTGCTTCCGTGAGAGAATTGGGCTTACAGGACCGAGCGTCCAATGTGGCCCCATAGTGATTCTGTGCAACCGCTTTGAGAAATTCCCTGAGGTTTCCAATCCCCGGTTCCGAGAGGGCGGCAGAGTGTTTCCCTGGAGGCCACATCCCAGGTGAGGCTGCTGTTTCCTGCCCTCACGCTGCCTTCTCCCACAGCCGCCGCCGCGACGCGGGCGTGCGGGCTCCCGGCAGCGCTTCCGCCGGCAGCAGCACTTGGGCACATGGCTGTGGTCATCCATGCTGGCCAGGAAGCAGTTAAGGTTTCTTCTCAGTTTGATCCTTCCTGGGCCTGGCTGCTGCTTACTAGCAAATAGAAGCCTGATCCCAACACACGGGCTCATTCCAGCCGCTTTGCTTGGTGGAAAGCAAGGACTTGGCGGCACTAACCAGGCTTTCCAGCCAAGTGATCTCAGGGACAGATCTTAAATTTCTACACCAGTGTTGCCGTGCTTGTTGTTGTTTTATTTTTGTTTCCTCTCTTTTTTTTTTTTTAATATATTTTTCCCTAAAATCCAGTAGTGCCTGCTGGTGGCAATGCCTGAGGGTGCCCCACTGCTGTGCTGAGGAGCGTGACAGCAGGGCAGGGTTAGCTGGGGCCCTGGGAGGCTTGTTGGGCTGCGGTGCCTTTGGGCTTGCTGGGCCTTGCCTTGCCCAGCTGTGTGAGAGGAGACACACGGGCTCCTCTGCGGCGCTGCAAGGAAACAGACGTCTCACAGGGGGCCTTGGCGCTTGGTAGCGGCCGTGTGTGAGGCCTACAGCCACCCCATGCATTTGGACCAAGCCAGAGGTGAGGACCTCGGAGCGGGGAAGGAGGAGGAGATGAAAGTTAAACAAGAAAACTCATAGATCTCAAATCTCTCTGGACTCTAAAGAACAAGGAATGAAAGGATCAGGACACGCAGGAGGAGCAGGAGCAGCTGCAGCTCTCCAGGAATTAGCACTAGAAACCACTTCCTTTGCAAGCCCTGAGGTTGTCCGTCACTCTTCCTTACCGGCAATCCTTACGGCCCCCCTGTATTGGGAGAAAGTTTTTTTTCAGCTCTGTGATGCAGGTCTGCATGTCTAGAGGTGCTGAACATCTCCTGAGTGGCGAGAAAAGCAGGGGCTTAGGGCAGGCATGGGGAACCTGTGTCCTCATCTTGCACAGCCCGCTAGCACAAGGATCATGTCCAGGAGATGTTATCAACTGTGGTAACGTGCAACCAACCAGAGGGGCTGTGAGACGTAGTGAGCCCTTGGCAGGGGAAGAACTGCCCTGCCTTTCCCTGCCTCCTGCTCTCAGGGAAACTGGGAGAAATACGATGTGCCCTGAGAGTGGGATAGAGGCTGAGCCCATCCAGCACCTCTGCAGCCATCGGCCGTTCCCTTTGGAACAGGGAGAAGCTCCTGTTTGGGAAGGCCCAAAGCAGCACTGCCTGTTTCCACCTTTCCTGACCTCTTCCCTCTCTAGAAAACTTCCAGGGAGAGGACAGAGAACAGGACCCAAAACCTTGGCTGAGGCTCTTTGTGGAGGCACCAGCTCTGCCAGGGGTCTGCCTGGTTTCAGGCCTGGATTACCCATTGCAGAAAGAAGAAGAGGGAGCGCAGTGCCGTGAAACTAGAGACCCAAGTCCAAAACGCGTGTCTCTTGGGAAGGGGCCGGCATTGGCATCGCAGCAGGGAGCTGTTAACCTCCTCCCGTGGTGCGTGTGCCAAGAGGCAGCCTGTTTCAGTGTCTCCAGACCACGGTGGTGAGTGCCCGCGTCAGCAGGGAGCAGCAAGGCACCTCGAGGGTGCAAGTGGCTCCTGCTGCCTTCTGCCCTTGGCCGCCTCTCCCAAATCGACTTGTAGCGTGCGAGGGCAGTGAGTGCGGCCAAGCTCTGCATGAAGCAACAGCCACGTTCTTGCTGTTCTTGGGGATTCCCATTGCATTCCTCTTTTATAATATGTATAATTATATATGATATATATGTCTGATCCCTTGTGGTAAAGTACATGAAAAGGCCAGCGTAACCGTGACGCTCTCTGGGTTGGGTGTTTTGTCTTGGTTGGCAGTCAGCAATTCACTTGATGCAGATCCTGGGATGAAATCCTGCTGTGCATCATGCAAAGCAGCAGCGGGGCAGAAAGAAAAAGCGCAATGCCATCCTGTAAGCTAAAAACCTGAGTATCCACAGGATTGGGTGATGCAGTATGTGAAGGTGGTGTTTGGGGCAAAGTGATGATAATGAACACCTGCATGAAATGGGTGTGGGTAAGGAAATGTAGCCCGTGAATTTTCCTAGGATATCATTAAAGAAAAATAATTCAGAACCAAATGAGCCTGGGAGTGAGAGTGCCTGGTGTAAGGATGAAAGTGATCCATTAGGAATGCCTGACAGAAGGTGACTGTAGTGAATGTAAGATCTATACGGAGCAGATGAGACAGGTCTCGGGAGCAGAAGCCACAGTGGGGCCATCCTGTAGAAGACACAGGTGGGTGCTGCACAGTGACCAGATTGCAATGCCAGGCCATGCCACTCGCATGCGTGGAAGGGCTGCTGGAAATGCCAGCTGGAACGACTAGCCTTGTCGGGGTGAGAGGCAGATGTGCGAGTACCGTTCCCAAGGCGCTGGCTGGCAGGATGACGGCTGTGAGTAAGTCAGGGTGTCCCTGCATCACTCGGAGCTGTCCCAAGACGTGTGCGATGCCGAGCAGGGAGACCGAGGTTGTGTTTGTGTCACGTGTTACTGCCTGCACCCGCCTCGAGAAGTGATCCGTCTGGGGAGGCTGAAGGAGAGAGCTGGCATGTGCCAGCTTTGTGAGCTGGGTTTTTTTTTAGTGTTTTTGTTTGTTTTGTTCATTCTAGCTCTGCCCCATGCAGGAACTTTTGGAGGCTTAATAGGGAAGAATGTAGGCCTGGGAGAGCAAGATGCCTCAAAACCAGAAGACCATAATACGGACCGAGCCAGGAAGGCTTTAATCTGCAGTGCGGGAGGGAGCAGGACGGAGCCTTAAACAGCTGCTGGCAGGAGCACAAACTGCTTTTTAAACACAAATCTTCCCCGTGTCCTAGAGGCTGGCCCTCCACGCGGGACACCTTCACGAGCAGAACGCAGCCCCCGCTGCTCGCGGAGCTGCCCTGCGCATCGCCCCGGCGCCTCCTGAGGGCCCCGCTCCCGCGTCCCCTTTCCGCGGGGCAGGGGCAGCCGCAGCGGCTTCCCACGGGCCCCGGGGCCCGGGCTGCCCTCGCGGCTGAGCGCGGCCCGCAGCGCAGGCAGCACCTCTGCCCCGGGGCCCTGCGC
>VWPW01006205.1:641101-715210 GCA_013389825.1 Crypturellus undulatus | reverse complement strand
TCGGCAGCGCCGCGCGGCCCCGCGACTCAGGCGCGGAGCCCCCGGGCCGCCCCGCGCCTCCCGGCGTCGCGCGGGCTGGGTCTGTCTAGCGAATTTTTCATTTTTTTTAAATCCGTTTCTTATTTTATTATTTTTATTGGTTTTTTAAATATTTATTTATATTTTAGCTGTTATTATTTTAATTTGTTATTATTACTATTATTTTATTATTTTACTTCTTTACTTCTTTAAAGTTACCAGCAGCAAGGGGTGAAAAGTTTGCAGGGCCGCGCACCAAAGCAGTTGCTGTCGGCACAGCAGCCCTTAGCCCTCCCTTACAGCACTTTAGGGGCAGCAGCTCCAGCGGGGGAGCTGCAGTTACCCGGCTCTGCTCGCATCCCCCTCACCTGCCGCCTCTTATCCCTGCTCTGTATTTTCCGTCAGCTAAATTGGAAATATATCTTTAAACTGGATGCAAGCACCTGTGTTTGTCCTTAGCATTAAAAAGCAGGTCTTATTTTTTTACGCACGCTTTCTCCCTAGAGATGCACGTAAACTGCCGTTATTTCCCCCCAGGCATGGCGTCCATCAAGATCGAGTGCGTGGCCAAGGAGAACTGCAAGATCGGGGAATCCCCAGTGTGGGATGCGAAGGAGAACTCACTGCTCTACGTGGACATCACCGGAAGGAAGGTTTGCAAGTGGAGCTCCCTCACCCAGCAGGTGCAAGCGATTCCCGTGGGTAAGAAACCACTGAAGAGCAAACATCCCGCTGAAACGATGGGCTGCACAGCCTGAGCTCGTACCCCGCTCCTCTAGTGTAGGGACAGGACTCGCATGCTTGGCGCAGTTGCATCCAGTAAAAAGTGTTTAATGGACATGTGGCAGTGGGAGGAGACCATCCCCTCAAACCCGTCCCCTCTGGGCTGGAAGGACTCTGCAGCCCTGTGCGTGGAGACTAAGCATGGGAACTCTGTCCCCAGGGCTTTTCTTATCCCTAATGCTATTTGGTGGCACTTATCCAGTGCTCCCTGTGTGTCCCCTGCGTTGCTTGCAACCCACTGTCCTTTTCTCTCTCTTTACCCCAGAGGTTAAGGTTCCCCAATGCACTTGCTCCCTGTCACTGACATCTGCGGGAGTTTTCTTACTGATCGCAGTGAGGAATTGCCCATAACTTTTTCTTCAACACAATGCTGGGTGAGGATTTTACCTCACTGATTAAGCAGATAGTATTTTTTTTTTAGGGTAACAGAGTCATCAGTTCCAGCCTGAATAATTCAGGAGTTTATTCCAGAAAGGAAGGTGTGCATGTTGGTCCTCATAAGGAAGGAGTTGCAGACAAACTGCTGAATGTAATACCATGAGTGTTTATTTGTGTCTCATTAAATGAATTTTCTTAAGTGCTTATATAAATAGTCAGGTTTTGATAATTTCTCATGTTTAATGAAACCTGGTGAAAACTGCTTGCTCTTACACACACATAATCTGTTCACATTAGTCACAATAAGCTGATTTGGATGTATCTGCACTGAAGCAAAGTCAGTTTTCAAATGAAAGAGGGCCCGATGCAAATTTTGGGAATGTGACTTCCCAAACTTGTTGTTTCTTGCTTAGCTAGAAGACTGCACTTCCTCTTCCCACCCCATTTTCCCCTTCCTGCAGCTTGGAGGAAGCTCAAGGTGCAGTCTCCTCTGCGCGGTTTCTCTGGAGACAGAGAGGGGATAGTAGCTGAAGGAGCTACTCTTTGTTTTTTGTTTTGGATATCTCCGGTGAGTAACAAAAAGGTCATAATTAATGGCTCTACCTTGGGAATACCGTGATTAAAGCAAAATCACCCAAGGGGTGCCCTGTGATTCCGCCCGGGCGCTACCGGGGCTGCGGAGCGGCGGCGCAAGGTGGGAGCAGACGGCTGGGAAGGGGCAGCTCCTGCTGGGCGACCGCGCTGGCGCCTGGTGGCGAGAGGTGCTCTGAGCACCATAGATGTTTTAGTTCTAGTTTAAACCCTGGTACTTAGGCTGGTGCGTGTTCCTAATTCCTGTCTGTTAAACCCTATCCCATTTTTTTTTGCCATAAGTTGTTGCTGCATATATAGCGTGTAGATAGTATAGTTCATTTTTCTCTCATTTTTCTCTCTTTTCTTTTAAAACTAATTCCTTTTTAATAACCTGTAATTGAAACATACCTGTATAATAGCTCAAATGAGTAACCATGAAGCATTTACTAATTTTCTGCTGTGCTTAAACTCTTGTGGAAAGCCCTGCCACTCCTTAGTGCGTGCTTTGCTCACCCCTTTTGTGTGTTTTGGTGCTACCACGGCAATGCCCCAGCTGCGGAGCAGCCGAGTGCAGAGGCTCAGCTCGGAGGTGGCTCCCCTGTGCAGTGCAGCCCATCTTGGTGCCGAGGTTTCTCGCTTTGTCCATGAGTTAGTGCTGAGCGGCCATGCAGGGCTAAGCTATCGAGAGGATGCCCTAGTGATACAGAACGGCTCCAGGGCTCTCATAGCTATTAATTTTCCCTGGAAGGGGGCTGACCCTGCACAGCATCCTGCTCTGTGGCAGAGCCGGGTGCAGATAACGGGTATTGCTCTTGGAAGCTGTGGTAGTCGTCAAGGACCTTGAGCTTTTGTGTCCCGAACTCATAATTCTCTTCATAGACGTTTTCTGTTTTCGTGAAGCACTACCACTTCAAGGTGATGTGCGAGACTGAGGTACAAGGTCAGTTTATACCAACTTGGACTCTTGCTGCAGCGTAGGTTGTCTCTCCTGCGTGTGGTCCTGCTGTGGTCGGTGTTGGCCTGCTGGCCCGCTGAAAGCCAGCAGCAGGTAGGCAGAAAAGAAATATATTGTCATAGCACATTAGTCTCTGACGTATTTCTGCTTTATCCTGTTCCTAGATGCTCCTGTGAGCTCCGTGGCTCTCCGGAAATCTGGGGATTATGTCATCACCCTGGGAACCCGGTTTGCTGCTTTGAAATGGAAAGACCAATTGGTAACCACCATTGCTCATGTTGACAAGGACAAACCCAACAACCGATTCAACGATGGGAAAGTGGATCCTGCAGGAAGGTATTTTGCAGGTATGGTGGATGTGGTGCCTTTCTCCGTCCTGCTCAGTGCTTGCCCTGCGCCTCCCATGAGCTTTTACAGTCAGCATGCAGCAATCAGTGTCAGATAGAGCGTTTGCTCCTGCTTAGGTGCTGGGGACCTTCTTGTAGAAGTAGAAGTGAATTCTGGTTGTGAATTTATATAAACCACTCATCACCATCTTATTAGCACTGAAAGGAGATCTGTTTATTCAGGCTTGCCTAGTTTAATGTACTGTCCTATCTCCTCCCTGTTGGCACGTTTGTTTCAATACAGGCCAAGTGCCAAGAGAAATATTTTTCCAGTAAGAAATTTATGGTATCATGCTTTTTTGTTCATCATAAATAAAAATGTATTAATGACATTTCTAAACACAACGTGATGTTGAGCCTCAAGCAAGTTCAGGGATGATCTTGTCAGTGTGTATAAATACATGCAAGGGGTGAATAAGATCGAGCCAGCATTTTCTGAGATGCCCAGGGACAAGACAGGAGGCGGTGAACACAAATCGAAACTAGTTCCATTGAAACATAAAAGCTTTTTTTTTCAGTTTGAACAGTAGACTAAGTTGGCCAGTGAGGCTGTGTAGCCTCCATCCTCGGAGGGGCTCAGACATGGCCCTGAGTAGCCTGGCGGGTGCCAGGTGCCTTCCAGGCTCAGCGAGCCCTTGGTTTGAAAATCCCCATTTTGTGCATCAGCCCTGTGTTGAGGTTCCCAGGCTCCCTGGTACCCAGCCTCTCAAGAGCTGGTTCAAACAGACAACCCCTGAGTCACAAAGATGAGATTTGCTTTCAAAAAGGCTTTTGTAAGAGGGGATGATGAAGCGTTTTGTGATGGTGCTGCTATACAGAAGACAAGTTGGAAGGGGCATTTTGACCTCACCTTTCTTACTGCTTGATGTGACTGAGCCAGCTCTGCTATTGAATTCACTCTCAGTGCTGTTTCTACCATGCTCCAACAAAAGACAAGAGTCTCTTTTTCTGTCATGCTCTGCTAAAAGCAAGCACTTTGGGAATTTACCTTCTCTGATTCCCACTCAACTCTCCCCTGAGCTTTTGAAGGCTCCCACAGCTCCCTCTCGCGTTGGTAGCAATGGGCATGGCCATGGCAAAGGGCTGCCCACGAGAGCTGGGGAGAACGTGTTCACCCTGAACCTGCTTTTTCCCTCTTGGCTCTGCCCGCAGGTACGATGGCCGAGGAGATTCGACCCGCTGTGCTGGAGAGACACCAGGGCTCTCTGTACACGCTCCTCGCTGACCACTCGGTGGTGAAGCACTTCGATCGCGTGGACATCTCTAACGGGCTGGACTGGTCCCTGGATCACAAAACCTTCTTCTATATTGACAGCTTGTCCTACTCTGTGGACGCCTTTGATTATGACCTCCAAACTGGAAAAATTGGTATGAATCATTGGATTTTAAGATGATTCTTTTTTGCCTAAGTATTGTGATGCTTCTTTTCATTTCAGTTATTACACAGAAGTTGAGTTATGATCTGTGGTCTCGGATAACTTCTTCAAAATCCGCTTTGAAAGAAAACTGCAGAAACTATATTAGAATTAATCTGTGCCTGCCTGGGCTCCTGGTTCAAACTAGTCAGAGACTGCTGGCCATGTTATAAAGTATTTGAAAAGCATATTGGAGTTTGAGTGGTAATCTGGAATACTGTAGCTGACCACATCACCTATCTGATCTGCCTGTGTAAAAAGGGCAAAGAGTGTCTATGTGGCTAGATTTCTGTGGCTGCATGTTCCTTATGACTGACAGAGTAGGCAACTAACAGGAATAGCTTGTAATCTCTTATACAAAACCGCTGCTAGGCTTCTTTAGTGCTTTTTTTTTTCCACTCTATTTTGTTTTCTAAAATATAAGCTCTTAAATGAACAGCAGACAGTGCTGAGCAACAGCTGGAAAACAACAATTCAGAACTCTTCCTTCATTTATTTAAAACAAAAAAAAACCTTAAGGGCTTCTGCATGTTTGGGCGAAAGAGAAATTCCAGCAACTTGGACTAATAATTTGCTTTTAAATGCATGTACGGCAGCATTTTGCTTTGAAAAAACTGTGCCAATTTGAAATCAAGTTAATTTTAAAATTCTGCATTTAAATTTGTTTTAGGGGTAGCATCAAAATCGCATTTTGCATGAAAGTCACTCTACCATGCTTATTGTTTGCAGTTGAATTTTTCTTTAGGAAATAGTTTTCTTTTTCTCCCTCTCTGCCCCTCTCTTTTTCTGTGGGCAATCTGGCAATCCCCAGGAGCATGAAGGAAACTCATTAAAAATCTTTCTACACATGAGAAATACTGACGCTGTCAGAACATAAAGTAAACACTGTTGAAAAGTTGGATTTAATCTTTCTTAATAGCAGCGGATAAAAGTTCAGATAGAAATGTTTGTTTTTAAGTTGACAGCATGCCTTTGAAGGCAGCGCTTTTCCTAACTCTGTGTTTATATGAACTCCCGGTGTACGTAGCTGGAGGTCAGTTTTGTGTTGCACGGTGGTTTTTGGCTCGTTCCAGCCATCCGGCTGAACAGTCTCCAGTTCTCTGTTGGACTGAGACACACACGGACTTGAAACGGTCCAAAGTGCTTTCAGAAAAATAGTTAATGTTCTAATTATCTCTACAATTAATTTATTCAGTTGTTCATTTAATTTGTGAGTAATACACTAGAAGAGAGCACCAAGAATAAGCACTATGCTTTCACCGGTTAAAAACCTATGCACAGGTTTTCACACTGAGAAACAACTGTCTTGGGAAACAAATGGGGCGGCAGAGATGATCCAGCTATTTCTTTCATCTGAAAGTACTTAGGGCTTCAGCAAAACTTTTGAAAATAACAGTAAGAATAACTCAGGTGGGTTGTAGCTAATGAAAATTTTAACAAATATCTTACTCGATTTTGCTGTCTTTTTTTTTTTAATTATTATTTTTTCCTACCCTGCAGGCAACCGTAGGAGCATGTACAAACTGGAAAAGGAGGAGAGCATTCCTGATGGGATGTGCATTGATACTGAAGGCAAACTTTGGGTAGCCTGTTACGATGGAGGGAGAGTGATTCGTCTTGATCCTGAGACAGGTGAGTCCTTGCAAAGGATCGACTGAAATTCTGCATCTAAAAAAACAAAAGAAGCAAAAATGAAGATGAGAGCCTTTTCTCCCCTGTCAACACAAAGATGGTAAATCTGTTCTTTTTAAACCATTAAGTTTTGTGTGTTGTTGTTGTTCACAATATTAAGTCCTATCCTAGTTTACTGGTCTTAAGACTTATCTTTGTGAACACGTCCCCTTTGCCGTCAGCCTCTGCTGTGCTGGAACAGGCAAGGCTGCTGAAGGCCTTACCGTTATTCATGTGAGCTGCCTGAGGTAGCAGCTTCTTGCAGCTTAAAAATTTAAGATCATTGGCTAAAACATTGGATTGACCATGAAATGGCAAAGCTGACTTGTGCCTTTTCTTTTTCTTGTTTATTTAGCATGGTGTAATGTTTTGGGCAGTATACCAAGGTGAATGCAAGCCCAGCATAACACCGATGCCAGCGATACTTTTTTTTTTTTTGTTGAAAAATTATTTACCGCCCCCCCCTTTTTTTTTTTTTTTGCAATTGAAATCGTAAGAAGTATTTAATGAATCCTGCAGCATTTTATCCTTCCTGAATGGTCTGGCTGCACCCGTGTGTGAGTCTGTCACGGTGCTCCTTGCCTCGGGACGGCGGTGCTCTGCCACACACGAGTCAGGCTGGTTGGCACTGCAGCAGGCCTGGCAGAGGGACCAGACCTCGCTGTCTGTGAGGGCCCGGCCGGTGGCATCAGTCTGGCAGGTCCCGGACACGCAGGTTTGCACAGGGCGATGCAGGAGGGCCTGGGAGCCGTGGGCTGCGTGACTCTCATGACTCTCATGGCATGGAGAAGACCTGGTGAACAGAGCAAGCCAGAGACTGCTCCAGAGCCTCCTAGCTGAGGTTCAGAGTGTGTTTTTCCCCTTGTCTTTTTATTAGTACCCTGTCAGCCCTGTGAATACCCATGGGGAGCAGTGAGCTCAACCACCCTCTTTCGCTCCATGTTTTCCTCTTTTCCTTGCTGGCCATCACCCTATTTCTTCTGTTCATTTGCTTTGTCTCTCATCCCTGCTTTTTGGAGGGAGGGAAGGTGTTTTCTTAAGGAAAAGCTAATGTCCATAGGCAGATGCATAGGAGAGTGTAATAGGCGGGAAAGCAGACAGGCCACCTCTCCGTAACCCATATCCAGCCTCCACTTGTCGTCAGCTCGGGGCTCTCTGAGCTGGATGTGGTGCCTTCTGGTGGGTTTCTCCTGTCTCTCCTCGAGCCCATGCACTCGCAGCGGGTGGTAGCGAGAAGCTTCCCAGGCCAAGTGCCTGTCTGACACAGCACTGCAGGCTGTGATGATCAACCCCGCGGGGTGCACAAAGGGCTCAAAAGTGATGTCTGACATTTCTATTGCCAAGGCTGGTTGTGTGACCTGTTAGTTTTGTGCTATCACACCCTTTAATTAGGAGTTAAATATCTCCCAGTTCTCCTTATGAATGTCTTTTGTAGTCCTTGGGTGTAAAGGATCCACAAGATTTGCTAAGGTTATCTCTACTGTGGATACAGAGCACGGGTGAGTATTTCTTCAGGCAGATTTCAGAGCATTCAGATGCATCTTTCTTGCATCTCCAGGAGGACATTTCTCAGAGCTTTGCAAACCCTCTATCCAAGGTCCTTTTCTGCTGAGACCTCTCTGCAAACACAGTATCTCTGTGGCTCGCACCTCTTCTCCTACAGTGAATGCTTTCTCCCTTTAAATGCCCTTCCCACTTTTTGTTTTTTTTTTCTCCCAGACTTCATGTTCCCAAACTGGCCAATTTCTAGGGTGGCCTCTGGAGTATTTTGTGTCATCTATCCAGCCATGTAATCCAGCCGTTTCCAGCTGCCTGAATAGCCACAAAGTGCTGCTAGAGCCAGTTGGTGGCAGCTGAGTCTCAGGTGTCCTGCTTTGTTCTTGTCTCTCCCAAGCAACAGATTGGTCTTTTCTCCCAGTATGGCACATATTTTGAAATATCTCATCTTCTCAGGGAATCATCAGGTAACCATCTGGGCATGCAAATAACCTCTGCCAGTCTAAGACCCTGAGGACTCCTTATACTGAGGAGTTTGATTATTATTTTTTTTTAGATTTTGGGAGCCATTGTATGTTAATGCCAAATATACTTACTATATCATCACCTACTATCACATATAGCATCAGATACCCAAAGTCTTCAAACTGTTCTAGCTGTTACAGAATAAGCTCTTTCACCACTGCTGACTTGCTTTCTACTTTTATTTATTTTGTGATTAAAAGCAAGACATTTTAATACTATCCAGTGATCCCGCCAGGCTCTTCAGTGTAATGAAGGCAGTTCCTCTCATCTCTCTGTAACCCATGTTTTGGAGGTCTGGTTAGGTGCCTCATAGCAAATTAAACAGCTCAGGGATTTTCCTTTAGTCCAGTGCCATGTGGCATCTTGTAACTCATGTCACACAACTGGGGCCAAAGCAGAGCCCAAACTGCCCTGAGGATGTTGCATGGGAAACTGGGCTGGCCTTAGCCAAAATTTTGCCTGGGCTGCACCAATGGTTTAATGATGGTGATTTGTGGCCCTGTTAAACCTGTGCTTATGCCCTCTATAATTTTCTGGTGTAGATGAAGCCACTTGCTCTGTGCTTTTGCCAGTTCACTGCAGTATTGCTGCAGCGATGCAAAAGACACAAGCACAGTTGTTGGGGGAAAGCAAGAGCTTTTGTAGCAAGAAAAGGGAAGACAAGAGTGTTTTGACAAATGTCTCCTGAGAAAAGCTGCGCCACTCTGAAGTTGACCAAAAACCTCTCATAGATATTGAGGATGGGTCAAAACTTGGGCCAAACATTTCACTTTTTTTTTTTTTTCTTTATAGGGTGCTGTATTAACATTACCATCCTGCTCTTTCAGTGCACCATTAAATAGCTAGTAACTGTAAGGGAAGCAGGCCTTGTGCACATATAAATGAAGGGCAAGAAGAATTACATATTCTGTAAGGAGACCTATAACTGTATGATATCCTCGTGTATTTCCAAAAGGAGAAATTTAATTACAGGCAAATAAAGTGGACCTAATGGGCATAAGCACATACTGCCCAGCTGCATGAGGAATTTTGGAAAAACTTACTGTAAGATGTCTCAAAAGTTTTTGGATTAGTGCCAGGGCAGTCTCTTTGCTCATAGCATTAGGCTAGTAGCTGTTTGATGGAATAATAAATGCATGATACTCTCTGAGTGTTCTGGAAACTTCAGCCGTGTCCCAGGATCCTTATTTTATGCAAGTTTGATTTGAAAGCCCATTGAAATCTCAGGAAAATCTAGGAATTCATCTGCCTTGGCTCTAGGCAGTAGAGGTGCAGCAGAGCTACACGATCCCCACTTGCTGCAGGCACCCTGTGTAGTCAAAGCAGGGAAGTCAGCAGGTCTGGGGCATAATCCTGGTGACCTATTTTAGGGACTAAGAAATTATGTCCCATTTCCATGGACTATATGGGCAGCCTGGATGATGAGCTCAGGTGTAGATGTCTGCTATAGCTGTTAGCATTTAATTAGAGGACTCGCGGGGGTTTGGGGCAGGATTCCCTTGCGATAACTGAGATTGAAACCTGACAAATTACACATTGGCAGCAGTGGTGTGACTTAAGCAGAAGGATGATTTCTGTCTGTCCTGGTTCCCACTAGCCTGCCAAAACACAGCATGGGAGCTGCCCTGGCCTGGTAGCTGCTGGTGTGAACCACCTGGCTCCACAGTGGTTATTCACAATATGAATTTATTTAAATTCCTCGTAGCAGCAAGCAGACAAACCAGAAACAGCATGCATGTTTTCCTCCAGGAAAAAGGCTCCAGACTGTGAAACTTCCTGTGGACAAGACAACTTCCTGCTGTTTCGGAGGAAAGGATTATTCAGAAATGTATGTGACTTCTGCCAGTGAGGGCATGGACAAAGACTGGCTTTCACGACAGCCACAGGCTGGTGGCGTTTTCAAGGTGAACGGTTCTTCTAGAAGACTATTTATTTATATATTTATTTTCTTTCTTTTTTTTTTCCCCTGTCCTTTGTTTAGGTAGCCAAAGAGTTGGAGAGGTGGGAAGCAGCACAAGGGCGATAGAACATCAGTCATTTAGTGTGCTAAGTTATTGCTCAGAGTTTTGCTTCCTATTGCAGGAGAGGAAAGATGAATGTTTGAGGGGTATACAAACACTTTTTAAAATAAGTCCTACGCTTCCATGCAGGCACATGCTGAAGATGCATCGTCAGCTGTGGGATTAAGGCCTGGTAGTATCTGAGGAGGGGCTCTGTGGGGATTGGACTTTGGCCTGAGATTAACTTCAGAGAAATAGCATGGATTGAAATTACTGACCGTGGTGGGCTGAGGTTTGCAAAATATAGTAAGGCATCAGTCCATTGAGCAGGAAGAAAAGTGTTTAGAGTGACGAATTATTACACTTATCTCTGTTTTTTTTTCTCTCCTTCTCTTAATAGATAACTGGACTAGGGGTCAAAGGAATCCCACCGTATCCATTTGCAGGTTAAATATTCACCCCCCAAGAATGAATTAAAGAGGACTGGTCTAAAGAAGACGAGTTAGAAGGCCTTAATGTGGTATTTGGCATCTTTTGCTTTAGAACTGGAACACTATTGTAATCTGCCATCAGGAAAAGAAGAAAAACTACTGAAATACATGGAATATTTTAAAACTGATTATTTTTTCCGTTAAACTCCATTACTTTAAATAGTTTCCGGTACTTTTCCTATTGTGCTAAACAGAATCTCACCCTAAAGAACTTTTGAATATTGTAAATTTCTTCAGTAGTAAACTAATCTCTTTTAACATCTTGTGTTCTTATTGTTTATTCTCCTGTCTCATTTGTGATTTATGCTATATTGATTTAGTGTTTAAACTACTTGTAGTTCCTCCTTTTACACAGCTTCAGAGTTTCTCATAAAATATTCATTTGTGGTTTTATTGCTCCTTTAACTGGAACCTCATTTGTCCCACGAAATTCTCAACAAGTGAGTCCTTAATACTCATTACTGCATCTGCAGCTTTCTTTGTGCATTATGTTTTTGAGTCTCTCAGCTGGAGACGTGCTTAAGCTAACGTGGGTTAGCTGGAGCCTTCATCATCTCTCCCCACTGTCGTTAATTAGTAATTTTGCCATGTATAAAAACAAAAGTTTTGAGAGCAAAGACCGTATCTTTGTCCATCCACTGAAGGTCTCAGCTTGTGTAAGTGCCAGATTTGTTCACTGGATTCGTCTTTTGCTGGTAACTTCAGGTCTGTCCATGTTAAAAAACCCTGTCTTGTAGGTCAGCTGGTTTTTAAACTGCGATTTCGCTCTCAGCACGCTGCAAGTTTTCATGCCAGGGCATCCTCGCCAGCAGGTGAAATATCTTTCCGGGTCCTGCTCTGTTGGCCTAGTCCCCTGATTGCACACAACGGAGCCCATGGCCATGAGTTTGCTCTGCAGTCAGCCCCAGTTACTGGTACCTGATGATTTCGACCTGTGTTTCTGCACTCCCACTGGAGCAACCCCCTGTGGCACCTGTTTGTGTCCACTCTGTGGCCTGGGTGTCCAGGGGGTGAGATGGGGCCATCGGGTCCCCGGATCACACCAAGGCCTTGGTGCCGCTGCAGCCCAAGAGGTGCGGGAGTCATTTCGCTTTCCAAATCGCGCAGTGACACGAACGAAGGGAAGGTTTTGAGCAGCCCTCCAGCAGTTGGGGTTGGAAGATGGGACATGAGGCAATGAAGGAAACTGGGGGTTGCTCCTCTTTGGGGGCCCACCATGCCTCTGCTTGCTCAGGGTGGGGAAAATCAATCTCAGATACAGTACAGAGAAAGTTTATGAACTGCAGGAGATGGAGAATTTGTCAAATTTAGGGCTTCAGTTGCATGAAGTTGTAAGTCTAGTGATAATTGATCTGAATTTGCATTCAATTTCTACCTTAGAGATGTGGCAGAAAATAAGTAGGTGCAAGCACTTAATAAACTCTCTGTATAATCACTATCAAGATTTGCACCTCAATTTGTACTTTTCTTTATTTGAAAAACAAGGGTTCCTGCAGTGGCACAAGTACCAATAACGGAGCAGCACTAAAATGCTAAATGTAGCAGCCACCACTGATGCGCTTTGGCACTGCAGCCTGTGGTGCTGCAGATGTGGATTGAGAAGGGGAGAAAAGGGAGCTTTTGTGTTCCCCTCTTTGCTCCTTCACTTTTTATCTGTCTCACTTGTCTCCTGCCATGGCCATGGTGCACTGCTGCCCACTGAAACGGGGCTGGTGTTACCCCTGTGGCTTCGAATATGGCATTTCTATAGGCTTATGGCAGAAATGGCAAGATGGGTATGAGTGAAAATGCATGCGTGGGGGTGAGAAAACACAGGAAGAAACAGCAGCTCAAGTGTTAAAACGGTGGCCTGTATTGATAATAAATGGCATCATTTTCAGTTAATTAAGTTGTGGAAGGTGTGTCCTACCTGAGAGTGAAGCCCATCAGAGCGCAGGGGCTTCTGACTGGGATACCAGTCCCGGACCACACTTTGATGGCAATAAAGTGATCTAGATCCTGGCATATGCCAAGGGCCATCTTTTTTTTTTTTTTTTCTTGTTAGTGCGCTGAAAGGTACAAGCAACCACCAAGACACACAAGATCTGCCCAAAGATTAGTTTGTTATTGCGAGCCACAAGGCACCTTGACACAGTGAGGACCTGGTGGTGGGAGCCCTGCTCTCACCGACAACAAATTGACAGGAACAGGCCAAGGGAGCTGCATTTTGAGTATTGCCAAAACACTCTGGGCTCATAGATGGCATCAGCCTCCGCTGGAGAGGCCGGAGCCGCTCGCAGCGCTCCCGCCCGGAGGAGCCCAGACAGGCGCCACGGGTGTTTTTTGACTCCAGTCTCATGACAGAGCGTTGGATCCAGCAAACCAGGACTGAGCAATCGCCTCTCCCGGGCCTTTCGCTCCCGCCTGCCAGCTCCCTCATTTAGGAAGGCTCCCTGGCTTTTTGTTTAATCCCTCATTTATTAATGAAACGTACCTCTTTGATCAAAGACTTGTGCTGATTTCAATTAGGGTTGAGCAAGAGCGCAATGACAGGAAAAGCTGTATCAGGAGGAGTAGCTGCTGCGCCCTGAAGGGTTTTTTTTCTCCCTCGTGACCAAAATCTATAGTCATAGGTGAAGCGTATTTATTCCCAACCAAGCTGGAGAAAACTCAAATAATCCTTTGCGGGCAAAATAGCTCTACCAAAATAAAAGCAGAGGCAGTATTGACTGCCTGGGGAGCTCCAGTTCTGCCCAGCTTAAGAAGTGTGGAGACATCAGCTCCTTCCTACAGGAGGGCAAAGCCGCAAGAAGATAAGCCTCCACTTGATTTTTGGACAGCATCGTTGGCTGGTATATTGCCAAGGTGAGTCATTACATCTGTGCCTGTCTGGAGCTTTTTATTCTCTGTGTCTATATTAGCTCTAACCGTGTCTGCTGTTGTCTCCAAAAGGGAGGGAAAGAGGAATGCAGGAGAGGACTGTGTGTAGCTGAAGAGCGACTTTAGGTGATCAGGGCATTAAGTGACATGCAAAGCAAAGCCATTAGAGTAGCCAAGGTTAGGATGGATACTCATGGGGGAGAGGTTGCATGAGCGTAATTTGGGGAGTTCTGAGGAAAGAGGTGAAGGAGGTGAGGAAACAGCTTCCCAAGGGTTTGCAATGTCGCACTAGCACATTCAGAGGTATTGGCTGAGTATGTGTGTTAGAAGACAAATATAATGTGTTTGCCACCAACATTAATATATATACTATGCAATGTATTTATGAACAGCATTATTATCTATATAGCACTATAGCACTAATTGGTATGCTATCCCAATTACATTATGCTTATAAAAACTATATAAAAGGGGCTATAAAAGAAAACAGTAACAGTTAACTCACTCAGAGGGGAAAAAGGAGATGGAAGGGAGAGAGCGAGAAAGCCAGGAAGAAAATACTCCAGAGGAGCAGGGAGACACCAGGCAGAGGTACGGAGGTGCATGGCCACCTTTGGCCAAATATGTAGAAACTTTCCGTTTTGTGACCGACAAAATTAGAAACAAATGAACGTGATGGTGTGGGTAGGCTATCTAATTCGAGGGAATAATTAAAATAATAATTGTCTGACTAGGAAAAAATGCATACACCTGATGCTGAAGATTTGCACCGCTCAACTGGCGAAGTCTACAAAGCTCTGAGATGTGTCTGCTCCTGAAGCGACTGACCTCAGACAAGGCAGAGCCGGTCGATGTTTCCAGGGCTTGATGAGGCAGGGAGAGAGGCAGGATGCTGGGAGAACTGGGGTCTGGGAGCTGGTGGGGTAGGGAGAGCAGCCAGGCTGAGATGGGGTGCAAAGCGTGGAGGAGGCTGCTCGTGCTGGGCTGGTGCATCTGCAAGGCACCGGCAGCCGCCCAAGTAAATCAGAAGTGTCGATTTCCACAGCAGCACGTATGTCTCATACGAGAAACTATATTGCATTTGAGCTGCTCTCCAGTAATGCAGCATATGCATTTTTTAAAATTATATTGAGGTTTATGCTCCGTTCTTCATCGGGACTCAATTTTACTTTGCTGCAGTGCGTGGTGGTGGCGTTAGTGACGGCATCAGATTAAAGGAGCTGAATGAGAAATATTGTTTTACTATTAAATCTCACTCTAGGGAAAATGCTTTGGAAAGTTTTTAATAATTAAAAAAATTCTTTTGTCTATACTTTTTGCTTTTAAATGAAAACTACTAAATTTATCTTAAAACAGAATTTTCCGTTCAACTATTTCTACTGGGCAACAAAGCATTTTGTAGGAAGGAGAGCTGTGAAAAGAAATTCACCCAGGTCTACATGAAACCCCCTTCAAAGTTATTATTTAGATTAATAAGAGGAAAGTGTAGAGTACTAGGAAAAATGCTAGCAGAAACAGAGAGTTAGAGCTGAAGTTAGAACTGAGGCTCTAGTTTGGGTTGAGAAATGAAAGAAGGCTAAAAAAGGTCCTTGCCCTGAGCACAATTGCTTTGCTCAGAATGTGATAATCTTGGCAAGAATTTGTTATTGAAACATTACTGAGTTTTTATCACTAGAAATATTTGAATTTATCTCCATCTTAGAGGTGTAAGTTTAAACTCTCCGAATTTGAATCTGTGATGCCTGTGAGGGGGTACTATTCAGTCTACCTTTCTTATCTGGGGAAAAAATTTCATCTCCTGAGCCATCAAACTGAAGCAGACATTAAATGTTTGCATGTGTAAAGGAATGCATTTCCCCTGCATGCTGGTTTGGGGCCATTTCCTGATGGGTGACTTCTGTCCTCGACGATTGTAGTGGGGTGACTCTGCCTCCCGTCCGCACAGAGGCCTCCCCTGCCCTGCGTGCTGCGATGGGAGCAGTGGAGCGGTTCCCTTGGCAGGAAAGCCATGATGGCCATGGTGCACTGCCCCGCTTGGTCTCAGTCCCTGTGGCACGCTTTAGCTCACCCCTCCTCATACGGGGCCTGTGGGGGCTGGCAGATGGGGTCCCCCATCNGGGAGCAGTGGAGCGGTTCCCTTGGCAGGAAAGCTACTGATGGCCATGGTGCACTGCCCCGCTTGGCCTCAGTCCCTGTGGCACGCTTTAGCTCGCCCCTCCTCATATGGGGCCTGTGGAGCCCAATATGGGGGCTGGCAGACGGGATCCCCCATCACCTACCTCTGCTGGGTGAGGAAGGCACAAGGCATCTTCCATCTTCACCTCCCATGTACAAAAAGAAGAGCAAACACCAGAGAAGAAGCCTTAACAGCCAACAAAAAATTAATCAATTTGCTGTCTGAGACATCCCCAGCGCTCGCTGCAGGTGCCCTGCCAAAGCTCTTCCCCCGTGCTGGGAGCAGCCTCGTAGCTCTCGCAGGCGGCGAGGGAGCTTTGCATGTGAGAGGGGAGGCGAGCAGGTGCCTGAGCACCAGAAGGCTGCGGCACAGTTGGGAGCAGAAGCCGAGTCTTAATGATGATGATGATACACCTTAATCACATGAGTATCTTCCCTTATCATTCTAAAAGTGACTTGTCCTGCACTACCTCCCACTTCGTCTTTTATTTACCTCCTCTCAATGCTTTTATCACCCTACACATTCATTTACTCCCAAATTCGAGAAGTTTGGGCTAGCCCTTGGGGCAATTGGATGGTGCAATGTCTTGGTTCTCCTATCCTACTCTCATGACATGAGAAAAATACTGAGCAAGGATTTTTTTCCGTATCACATGTTCTGCTGCTGGCACTACAAAACAGCCCATTCAGAAGGGGCTTGGTTCGTGCCTCATCCTTCATGTGACTGCTGACGGAATAGAAAATGTAAAAAGGTTACCTGCTCAGTGCAGATAACATCAACTATTGCGCATTTTTAATCATCTCTGAAAACTGCAGCCAGTTTCACTGGACCAGCGCTGGAAGGGAGACTTCAGCCCAGGTCTTGCAATATTTTTCTCAGCAGGTGTGTTATTGTCATTAACTGCAGGGTTTTGCCTTGGTGCCCTGCAGCTTGATATAAATATTCAGCTGTCGGGCTGAGGTAAAATTGTTCTTAAAATTCCTTGGTTTGCAGAGACCATAGCTTCATGGTATGCACCTTAAAAGCTTCAGCTGTTTGTCTTATTCAAATCCTCAACTTGAAATTAAAAATAAGAAAATGCATGCTTGCGTTGGAGAGAGCAATAGTACAGAAATGCTCTGAGGATGATCATTAATTTCTGTTTAACCTGTATCTTATGAATACTGAAAATACTGATTTTGCCAAGATGACTTTTAAAAGCACTCTATATTGAAGATTAGTAAGGCTAAGATTAGATTTCATTCCTAACAGGAAATATTTCTCCCAGTCTCAAGACCCTGATAACTTCAAGTTGTTTAACTTAGAAAACTTTGCAGTGACACTTCTTAGCCACTTATTCTCTATAAGGGGCTTAGGCATAGTTCCAGGAGGCTAGAACATCAACATAATTTTGTAGTGAGGATATAGGCAAGGTGAACAAGTTTTTTGTCCTGGGAACTAAAGATGACACCAAGAAAGATGGGAGGCAGGAGGAGCTGCTATCCTGTTCATACAAGAAGGAGCATTAATCCGAACGGGCAGCGTTTGGACAAGAAGGAGCGTTAACCTTAGCGAGGCAACTGTGCTGCTGCAAAGACCATGGACATGAGCCTGGGTGTGAGAGAAGGATGTGCTGGGGATGGGATCCTTCTCCTCATCCCTCAAAGGCATCAGCAAGTGTTCGTCTCCCCAGAGGGGAGAAAAAGTTGCCAGGACAGGGATGCGAATTTGTTCAGGGCGGTTTGAAGAAATGCCAGTGCCTGGCCCAGAGAGGTTACCCTAGTCCAGAGCAGGAGGGGCCAAAAGGGGGTGCAGGAGGCCTCACAATGGCCATGAGTTATTAGGTTGAGTGAATCATCCGTGCATGATGCAGCATGGAGCATTTTGAGGAAATTCTGTCACAATTTATTGAAGCTGGTGCATTTTGCCAGGACTCCATATCCTGCACTGTGACCCTCGACCTCATGTGTCACCATGGCCTTGGCCTTAGGGACACTGCAGAAGCCCCTGCCTTGGGCAGCGGCACCTGTGCCCCGGCACAGCTGTACCAGCATCCAGGATAATGTGGCATTTCCACATTATCCTGTGGAATGTCCTTTAAAAGGACATTCTCATTGTGAAGCCAAACAGTCTGGCTCCAGAAAGGTATAAAAAGGCAGTGGGTGCAGCGTAGGTTTGTTTCTCTCCTGCTTGTGCATTATGAAACCCTGGTTAATTACTTGATTGCATATTCCTCTGTGCACAGGAGGGGTCTGTGAATCAGTGTTTGCAGCAGCTTATCTGCAGAGCCTCTGCTCTGTTGTTGCAGGAGATGAAGAATGATCAGTAAATGAGACAGGAACTGGTGGGAACAGAAAATTTTAATAAGAACCAACTGATTCAGTGAAACCATCAATGAAAGGATTACGCCCTGGAGATTGGGCAACGTTTTTTCCTCTGCCAGAGTCAGAGTTAGTGCTAGTCTCATTGCTGAAATGAGAAGAATTGCGATAGTTTCAGTGCTGAAACTTCTCAGAGATGCGAGAGCAGCTCTGTGTTTTCCAGACCATGGTATGACAGTGCAATAAAGGCAGCATCAGATCTCTGAGCATCAGGTCACAATCACACTAAAAAAAAAACTAGATGGACAACTATGGACTAGAGTAGACAGTGCCCTATATCTTTACTAATATTATACAATCAAAGGGACAGTCATGCCAAAAAAAAACAAAAAATGAGATCAAGTAAGCACACTTCATGGGATCCTGCATGTGCACAAAATCACTTCTTAGCTCGAATGTTCAACTTTGCATCCTCAGTAAGGTTCCCTTGACATCATGTTTTTGCTGGGGAGGGCTATATTTGGTAAAGCAGCTGCCTGGACCTCTCCTTGACCGCATGCCTCCTTGTTACACATGCCCTGGGACCTGGAAAGTGAGACAGCTACTCGAGTGCCTGAACACTGCCTTTTCCCCCTCGCAGTGACTATTATTGACTCTTCCACTTACGCCGTAGCAGATTAGTGTGGCTAATTGGCTGTGAGGTAACCCTTGTCCCCGGCTCACCTCTGCAGCAGCCATGCCCGCATTAAAATAGTAAACCAGAGGGATACCTCGCATTATGTCAGAGGCTGGCTGGTTTCCAAGGCATCTCTCGCTCATCTGTAGCTAGCTGGAAAGATCTGCTGAGGCTGCAGAGCTGAGCTGAGCGAGGGAGGGCATCCAGGTCCCTTGGTTTTGTGAGGGCCGAACCCTGGGGGTTATCGCCCACGTCCCCCATGCTGCAGTGACAGCAGTGGCAGCAAGTCGGGTGCACGGTGCTGAGCTGTGCCTCATGGGCTTCACCCACCACTGTGCAGGGCTGGGAGCCCACGAGTTTTTTGCCAAAAAAGCAACGTGATTGTGTGTGCCAGAGAGATGTCGAGGGTCCTGTTTTATTTTATTTGTTGATGTGTTTATTGCTCAGGTGGAAGACAGCCTTAGAATGCCACCAGGGTATCTGGTTTATCTGAGTGCTTTGTGCCTGAGGAAAGGGAGTTTGGGTGTTGGAATAGGTTATTCACATATGCTTTTTAAAAAAAAAAAAAGAAAGAAAAGAAGAGCAGGACTGGCTCTTTGTTTGGACCAAAGCAGCCTAGAGGACTGGTAGTTGGCTCTTGATTCTAGTCGGGGCTCTGCAATCTACCAAAACTGGATTTCTGATGAACAGCTACCTCAGGGCCACGTGGCCATGCCAGGTACTGTTTTTTGCATTAAAAGCTTGGAGTGGAAACAAAGCACTGGCTTTCAAAGGCAGGAATATTCCCCAGTGGTTTGCATATTCACATTAGCTTGATGTGGGAACAACTTGGAGCTTTGCAGTGGCTCCGATGGCTCTTTCGTACCATCGAGCTGCAGTCAGTGTTGCCCACATGCATGTGCTTCCTCTGCGGGCAGTTAATAAGTGTGTGCTAACGAGGCAGGATCTTGTTTTTCTGTGACGAGACGTCCACCCACCCCAGCCGAGCTTCTGCCCGCCGGTGTCTTCTCACAGTGCAGGAAAGCAGGCCCTTCTCCTGGGGACCGTTCCCTGGCTGCCCTGGGCTGTGTCACCAAGACTTTCTGGCTCTGAAGGACGCAGATGCCTCCTCAGCAATCCCTGGGACCAGGATGATTCCTCAGTGAAAGGCAGACTTGGTTCCTGGGGCTGGGTGAGGAGTGCAGCCTGTCTGTCCGGCCCTGGTCCCGGGGAGGAACCTCATCCTCCTGCTGAGGGTGCAACGTTTGCTTCCCGCCCGGCCTTTCCCCCAGCGCCTCACAGAATCACAGAGCGGTTGAGGTTGGAAGGGATCTCTAGAGATCATCTAGTCCAACCCCCCTGCTCCAGCAGGGACACCCAGAGCACAGGGTGGTATCCAGGCGGGTTTGGAAGATCTCCAGAGAAGGAGACTCCACAGTCTCTCTGCTCAAAGTCCTCCCCAGTCCTCCAAATGAGGCCTCTTTGCTCGCTTCCCATCAGAGATATTGGCCATGTCCCTGCAGTGGTCAACAAGGCCGACCTGCCCAGGCACCCCTCGGAGATACCATCTTGCACCTCTTGGTTAACACCCTAGCAGCCACAATGCGGGCGTTATTCTTAGGCACATGAGCAAATGCCAAAAGCAAGGTCTGTATATAAAAATCTCTATATGTAAATATATGTGTAACTAACTGCATTGCTAGGTGGCTTGAAAAATTGAAAACATGACAACTTCACAAAACCCACTGATGCTAAGGGAGGGAAATTGCCTTGAGTTAACACCAGAAAATCCACATAGGAAAAGTGCTTGAAAAAAGGAAAGAGAACTATAATTTTTACCTTTTTCTCTTAGGCTTTTACATGTGTTTTCCATCAAAGATAATTTTCTCAATAGAAAATTCAGATCTTCAAGCTCAGCTCCAGATAGAGATGTGCTTAGATAAAATAAAAACAGAAGCCATGGAAAAATCACAGGAATCTCCTCAGTTACTGTACTGGGTGGATTTGGGGAGTAAGGAAGGGGAGCTTTACTGTTTACAAAATCTATTTTTAAGCATTATAGCTATGCAAATCCATATGACAAGAAGTTTAAATTAGATTAATTATTTACTCTCTTCACTTCAGACCATGTCCTCCTCCATTAAAATTGAATCTGTTGTGAAGGAGAAAAACAGGATGGGAGAGTGCCCTGTCTGGGAAGAAAGGGAAAATGCCCTCGTGTACGTAGACATTAACTCCCAGAAGGTTTGCCGCTGGAGCACTGTCACCAGTGAAGTGCAGAGCGTATCTGTGGGTAAGTGGAGCTGGCAAACGTGTTCACTAATTTACCATGGGCCACTTTCCTGCATCGTTCCCTGTCTGTCTCTCCTGCTCCGTGTCCTGCAGCTTTGCAGCTCCCTTTGGTGCTCCCCCATAGCTGGGTCTGTGACGAGCGTATAGCTCGCAAAATGTGCTGATGATCTCGGTGGAGCGGGATGTTGCAGTGGTGACACTTGGGAAATGTTACCCCTGCTCTCCTAGCATCACCTCAGCGTTTCCTGTGCCAGGTAGCCCCTGAAGAAGCTCTGATGTGCACCGTGGGGTGGGGAGGGCACAGCTGGTGCGTGGCCCGGGGCTGCCTGCCATCTCCCGCTCTCTCCTCCCGCAGATGCTCGAGTGGGCTCGGTGGGACTGCGCCGGTGTGGGGGATACGTCATCGCCCTGGGAACCAGGTTCGCCTTTCTGGACTGGGACACCCAGGCGGTCACCACCATCCTTGAGCTCGAACAGGATAAACCCAACAACAGATTCAACGATGGGAAGGTGGATCCAAAGGGGAGGTTTTTCGCTGGTAAGTTCCTGGCAGAAATTTCTCCTGAAGGAAAGAGGAACTAATTATGCCGCGTTTTGTTCCTGACTCAGTTCCTCTGCTGAGTTCCTCACAGGCACCACCACAGCAGGGGTGAGCAGTTTTGTGAGCCCTCATCACAATGCCTGCTGAAACAACTCTCTGGTCACCTGATGGGAGGGGAGTCCTTAATCCTTTGATCTAAATGAGGGCGGTGTCTGTCAGTCATGGCTGTCTGTCAGGAGAGCTCTGCTATTTCAGGATCGACCTTGTTTTTCAAAGGTCTACCCACATAGGACATGAAAATCCAGGGAAGAGTGCACACAGGTAGGAAGGTTGCTGGAGGTGCAGAGGAGGACGGTACCTTGCCTCATTCCCATACAGCCCTGCTCATCAGGCCGTGGGAATCAGAGGTGGTAGGAGAAAGTCTTGGCCTCTCCAAGGCAAGTGGGACTTTTGCCATCAGCGCAGCCAGTATTGCTCTATGTTTCCTTTCCTCCTTTAGAAATTATGACCCACGCACAGCAGAGGGGTCATAATTCAAGGGGAGCAGAGAGCAACCGATGTGAGTGAAGGTGGCTCCGGCGTCAGTTCCTTATTTGTTCTACCAGTCTGCCTTTTTCTCCAAATCAAATTTGCCAAAACCAGTAAATCCATTTGACTCGTGATTGTGGTAGATGTGTTGCTAGAGTTAAGGGGATGAACAAGAGAAAAGTTAGAGAAAAAAATGTTTTGCACGTTGTTCCTAGCTGTGTCTAATGAACAAACAACCTTAAGTTCAGTTTGGGCCAGATGTTATAAAGCAAACTCATGAGCTCTCCTAAAAAGAGAAGCCAACAGAAACAATTTCTCACAGTTAAAAGAAGATGCAAACACCCTCCTGGTGGGCTTCAGTCCTGTCACTGCAGAGCTCTGCCGTTTTCTCAGCAGAGAGGATCAAAAACTAAATAAAGAACATAAATGTGCGGGATAAATTAATTAAAAAAACAAAAAGCATTCTCACTTGCTTCTGAGATAGCTCCGTGGCTTTACAGCACCTGCATTTTAAGGTTGTAGCCCATTTGGATTGTGAAAGTGGGTGTCAGTGACAAAAAGCCAGAGCATTTGACCTTTGGCAACACCTCCGATTTGTCTCATGGAGGGCTGTGAGTAAAGCCTCCATCCTTGGCATGTTGTCTTTGGCATCTGAAACTTAAACCTTACTGAAAGGCAGAAACTCGGCCTTTTGTGGTCAGGGTCATTTCTGCACAAGATATAGATGCTCCCGATGTCCTCTTTTGCTTTTGTGTGAACAGTCTGACGAGGCCTCACCTCCTTCTCACTGCTGGTGGGAGCTTATCCCCTTCCACCTTCCTGCTGTTTCCCACTGGCTCTTTGCTATCCTTTGGTGTGTAGGACCTTTCAGGGCCCGCTTCTACATCCTCTCCATCCTTGCAGCAGCTCTCTCATGATTGTGTAGTGCTTTGTGATGGAGATTTCTTTCCTCCTTTTTTCAGGCAGCCCAGGCAACATAGGCTAGGGGTGGTCACTACTGAATGAACAACAGAAATAGAAACTTAAGGAGAAGCACTAGGACTTCTTACTAAAACTTAGGGGAGGATTTTGTTCAAGCTCGAGAAAGTCACTCTCATGGGAACAAGCTGCTCCTTTCTGACTGATGGTCCCATTTCTCTTTCAGGTACGATGGCTGAGGAGACAGCCCCTGGGGTGCGAGCACGGCGGCAAGGGGCTCTCTACACTCTTTACCCAGACTGTTCTGTAGTGAAGCAGCTGGACCAGCTGGACATCTCCAATGGTCTGGACTGGTCCCTGGACCACAGGACCTTCTTCCACATTGACAGCCTGACATATGCCGTGCATGCCTTCAGCTATGATGTGCACACTGGCAAGATTGGTACAAATGCTTTGCGATGAGCAGTATTATTTCTTTTTCTGCGGTAGACCTGGTTGTGTAGGGACTAGTGATTGATTCATTTAATAGATTTCATATTTCCTTCTCTTTACAGCTTGCTAGCAGGCTGACTGTGATTTTTCTCAAATTTGGTTATAAGTCCAGATGTGTTTGGTGAACAATGTTTCCATATTTTGCATTGTGAAAATACAAAATGTTAGCACTTTCCCCTAAATGACTGAATCATATTTAGACCTGTTTGAAGAGTTGCAGGAAGCGAGTCCTTTATGGTGGAGAATCAAAAATAGCTTTCAGGGTACTGTTTATTCTTGAGTGCCATCTACTGGAACCCTTGGACTCTACTAGCTCCATATATACAAATACTGAATGCATATGCAGTATATTGCAGAAGCGTATTAAAAATCAAGTTACCATTGTGACTGAGTTTCTTAACTCTGAAGTTAAAATTGCTTGCAGATATTTGGAAGATTTCACTTAAATTCACTTTCTCTGTGAAAAAAATATTAACGGTATTTGCAAAAAGGAAATAGAAGTGCAAGAAAAACTGTTGTAATGTAATTTCAAAACACCATTTTTGTTGTTCTATCCATACCTCTTAAAGGCAAAAATTCATTAGAGACAAATACCATGTCCCTTTAAGGCCACTTAAATGACTGAACTGATTCCCTTAGGCTTCTAATTGCTGTGATGTTTGTGTAATCACAGGTGAAAATCATACAAATTTATTACAATTACTCAGATTTCCATTTCACCTCTTCTCTGTTTCTACAGATTTTAGGGCATAAGGTTTATAAAGAAGATTTAAGGTAATTTTTACTCCCAAATAAAAAAGTTGCAGTGAGCTTGAGCTTCCTCAGCCTTGGTTTTGTGCTGGTGAATATCTGTTTTAGAGTAGCACAATGACACTATTACATGCAGGCTCGAGCAGGCATAACGCTGCCCAAGGGCACAGCTCCACAACCTGCACACATGTGCACCTACCTGTTTGTAAAGAGCTGTTTTCTGCATTGCAGTTAGACTTCTAACTGCTAGTGTCTTGGCCTAATTAAAACTCATGGCTTTACTGGCCATTAAAATACAGTTCTTGATCTTCTTGATCCCGTGAGAGATTATTTATTACTGACATTTAAATTAGACTCATTATTTATGTGATTTATTGCTCGTAAAAAGACACCCAGACTGCCACAAGCCTTGCAGAAGTTATTGCGCTTGCGGTCGTCATGGCATGGCATGCGGTTAGTAGGTTAATAATAAGGTCAGAGGCATTTTGTTCTCTTTCCTTGATAAAATAATGTGTCCTAATTCAGTATGATCTTAAGCCACAACGACCCCACTGGGGGTTTGTGTCTGCCAGCCTGAAGTATGGTTTTAAGAGTATCATCTGCTACATTCACGTGTAACACAAATTTTGCAGCGTGTCTTTGTCATAGAAAACGAATCCATCATCTGCTTGCAAGAGCGTGCCGGGTGTTAGAGCGGGCCTTGGTACAGAAGCTGGTCTTGTTCACATGGTGCTGGCCTTGCAATTCTTCCTGCAGCCTGCCCGGAGCTGGTGTACCGCTTAGAAAAGGAGGAGCAAATGCCGGACGGGATGTGCATCGACGCAGAGGGGAAGCTCTGGGTGGCCTGTATTGACGGCAGCAGGGTGATCCGCATCGATCCAGAGACGGGTAAGGCTGCCGCCAGCCCTGCTCTGTAATTCTGCTTATGCTAAGCCTGGTTGACTGACTGCTGGGCCACAGTCTTAAAGCTTCTCCCCCAAGATATAATAACCCCAACAGCCACCACCAGTTAGTCATGCTGGGCACATGAGCCGTGCCATCGTCAGAAGGGACGCCTACATGAAAAGTCAGCACTTGGATTTAGGTTTCATGGCACGGAGCAGGAGGGTGCAGGGAAGTAGCCAGGAGGGAAGTCTCGAAGGTGAGATAAGCAGGTCTCTTCTATTGCTCATTTCTGCCCCACGGATTGCCAGGTCCAGGCCCAGACTGGGGGAAGGGCATGACAGGCCCATGTGTCTCTGCCAATCCTGGTTCACAGACTTCATTGTTTCATTTCGAGAAAAAGAAATGAAGCCTCATGGAGAGAGATGGGAAGTAATTAGATATGAAGCAGATGAAAGATTTTAAATTGCCTTAAACCATCCTTTTGGATATAGCCTCTAAAAGAGAAATACCTTCTTCATGCTCTGTATAAATGCCAGAGCTGTGTCATATCTATTAGTACTAAATTAATATTTACATGCTTCCTAGAAAATAGAAATTAGGAAACAAACATGTATATATACATATATATTTTTTTTTTCAGGAAAAAGAATCCAAACCGTGATGCTGCCTGCTTCCAGGATCACCTCTTGCTGCTTTGGTGGAAAAGACTATTCAGAAATGTATGTGACTTCGGCATGTGATGGACTGGATGAAACAGCCTTAGCAAAGGAACCTCAGGCTGGAGAGATTTTCAAGGTGATGAGATCTTATTTCTTTCTACAAATCAGACCTGCCAAGCTTCACACTTGTAGAGCAAGCATGTGACTGGAGGTTCTACATCTGCCATGTCCTTCCCAGTGTGTTTCCTAAAACATTTTAAAAAATTGTGCATTGCCTTTTTTTTTTTAAATCTCTGTTCCTCAGTTCTCCTGTTATAAAAGGGAGTTGCTGTTTACAAAACTCACATTTGTGTTGCATGGGCAAAGTGCACTGAAAGTTAATATGACTTGTTTGGCTGATATGGAGATAAGAACCATATGTAAGAGCCACAGAGTGTGGATTAGCAGAATTACTGTGTGATGTTTGATAATCTTAAAGATTAACCTTAAGGCTTTGTGTTTTTGCCAATCACTACATCTGCCACATTTTGCCACATCTGAGCACACTTTGGTTGCTCTGAAGGACGTCAAGTGATGACTCTCTGTGGACTTTCCTTGAAAGAAATGGAGAGATCAGTTGTCTTAATATTTGTTGTACAGCACATTGATGTTTCCATCTTAGGCAGTCAGAAATTTATCTTTTTTTTTTATTATTTATTTTGTTCTTTAAACAGATAACAGGCCTGGGTGTGAAAGGGATTCCACAGAATTTCTATGCTGCTTGAATATTAATACCAAGAAACAAACAAGAAATGCTTGTGTCTTGTTGGAGTAATTCTGACAAGGAAAAGTCCAATGAAGTACAGGATTTATCTGTATGAGGATTTCTAAACCCACATCTGAGAACCCACATGTTTGGAACTGAAGATATTTCTTCTTCGAGTCTGTTGAATGATGCAATGGGCTAGAGAGGCAAAGGTTTCTGTGTTACCTCTTGACATCTGTTGTGAATTTACACAAACCTCTTCATACTCCCTCCTAGTCTGTTGTACTGATGAGCAGCTCTACATTTTCATATCTCTGTGGTTCCAGAAGCAGAATTTAACTCTTAGTTTGTCTTTTTATGATGCAGTGATATAGCAGCAACAGTATGTGAGATTTTAATAAACAATTTCAGAGTGATGACTTGGACTAGACTGCTCCTTTGCTGTGGATTAGACTTTTTGTAAGATTCAGACTTCCTTTTTAGATCCTTTCTAGCCTCTTTCTGTTTGCTTTGTCTTGGATTCTTCTGCCTTGTCTTTAGGGCACCGTTGATGCAGCTGAAAATAAATTATGCAACCATATTTAAAATATGTTTATACTTCTGTTTGTTTGTTTTACATCTGATATTACTGAGAAAATCCTGAGTGAGCACATACAGTCGGGTCACAGTCTGTGAGCTACCAGGATCACGTTTGATACTGAAATATGATGCTCCATGTAGTCTTCCTGTCTGCGGATGTATTTGCACACAGAGGCCTGTACTTCCCTCTGATTTTCATACCTACTTATTGCAGATGTGGCTTCTCTCTCTCCTCTTTTCTCCCTTTTCCTCCCTTTCTCCTCTAGACTTTCTTTTTGCTACCTGTCTCTTCTATGCTCTTCTCCCTGCGTTTCTCTGTCCAGTCAGAGCAATCTCATTTTTTGTCAGTCATTCCCTTTCCTCTCTTTGTGGTCCATATTGCTCAGTATCAAGTTTAAAGTCCTTGTCCCTGCACTCAGTGCTGCACATATCTGCTCAGGTTTCTTGCTGCATACCCTCACATCATCTGTCCTCTCTGAGCTGGTCGCTTTGGCCTCTTGCCTTTTTCTCTTTGTCCAAACTGTAGAGGGTTTTATTCCATGCTACGGTGTGCACCAAAGCTAAGACTCATCTCAGAATTCACTCCAGTGATGCTCATTCTGATCTTGTTTCTTAAATGGAAATTAGGAATCCACTACAAAAATGCAGAAAAACGCAGCATTTGAAAGTGCTGAGAACTAAACAAAAACTGATAAGTGTGATACATACATAAAGGAAAATCAAATTTTGCATGTAAAAGTTGGTTTATCAAACAGAGGTAGAGTTACAGGTAGTTTGTGAGTTAAACTAATTAAACATGTATTTAAAAATTAAAATTGAAAATAGGCAGAGGCAGATTTTGGTGTTCTTTTCTTAAGTAAACCTAGCTGTATTGGTCCTGTCCTAGGATGTGAGATGATGGAGCAGGAAAGGTGGCATCAAGAGCCTTGGGTGTCAGACTGAAAGTTTCTTCCTGATCAGTCAATATTTGCCAGATATGATTTTTTTTTCCTATGCTATTGATTCCTATTGTAACAGCATCTGCTAGGAGCGAGGGGCACACTGAGGGAACCTTTGAATATGGGCTTTCTTTTAAAGCCCTGAACATACCTGCAGTGGTCCAGACCCTGTTGAGACTGAGCAGGTAAGTGATGAAAGTGAAGTTTTTTTGCCTCTGTTTCTACTTCGTGGTCTGCCAGAGGAGTGAACAAGTAATGATGTGCAGTTCATGACATATATTAAGACAATCAAGGCCTGGCCTGAATGAACGACACGGAATTAGCAATTTGGTCTTATGTCTTATTCTACTTCTGTTCCCAAATGTCATGTTAGAGCCACTCCTGGTAACAGGCTGTCAACCTTTTCTCTCTGTGCTCTCCTAGAGGCACAGACTCCTTAGATCTGTCAGCACTAACGTGTCAGTGAGCTGATCACTGGAAAAGCATGTAGTTGTATTGCCACGGAGCACGCGTTTTTAAAAATTATTATTATTTTTTTTTGTTAAGTCATTTCACAGCCCTTCAATTTCCCATGCATGCCACAGAGATGCTGTTACATCTGAACGTTACCATATCCACCCATTTCCTCAGTCATTGCAAGGGAAATACTGGCACTGCAGGGCAGAAAGAGCACCTTGCAAATGAGGAGGTGAAATGCACTTTGGATAATGCTGGTGGATGGACCTGAACAAAAACAGACAGTGCCATAGTGGGATCTCTTGGTGCTTCCTGATATCGGGTGGCTTTGTGAGATCTCACATCCAAACAAGACTACCTGTAACTTCCACAGCTCAATGACTTCCAGTTCATGTCCCTGGGAGCCCGAGCTGGTTGTACCTCAGAGGCACAGAAAACACACTGGCAGGTGTATGTTTAAGGCTATTTAAGTAGAGCAGGATCCATCAAACTGCTAAAATGTATCTATCTGGCCCAAGCTGTGGCAGTCTGTCCCATTGGAAGGCACAAATCTTAGTAGATCTACCTGACCTCAGGAAGGCTCCAAAAGCCGTTTCCAGAAAATAACCTAGTACACATTCAATAACTCTTTATTAAATCCTTCCTTTTTAATATGTCTTCTCATATGTGTTTCTCTAGTTATTTTCCAGGAAAATGTTTACTTTCATTACAAACACCTGTAGATTTCCAGTGAAGTCTAGACTTTGCATTGAATTGGTATCTTCTTGTCACCTGGAAAGATACATAACACAAAATGTTTTCAGATCCTTAATACTGACATTTTGTGATGTTGCAAATAGGCCAATGATATTCGTCATTCACCAGATGGGATATTTCAGTGTCTTTCCCTGAGTTTATTGGCCCTTCCAGTGCTATCCAACGCCTGGAGTTAGCTCTCTGACTCCCTGCAGTATGAGTAGGGAGTATTTGACGCTCCAGGGGAGGAATCCTTCAAATTAACCCATGCCTGGAGCAGAGAGAAACTGTAGGTAGCCATTAGGAAATGGTAAACTTGGTTTCTGCAGCACAAGTGAGTGCCCCCAGAACCTGTCATCCTCGCCGGGCACAGGCACCCTCCTGGGTGACAGGAGGCAGGATAGGCGGGATGTTTGAAGGTAAGTCAAGCATTCTAATCCTTAATTAACATAATAATAATTATATTAAAAAAGTAGGAAGTAAGGGCAGGCATTTTTTTTAATAAAGAATAACCAAGTATTTACAAAATTGACTATCAACCTGATATATGATATAGTCAACCTATTGACTATTTGCCCTGCCAGAAAAGGAAAACAGATCATTTAAAACAATTTGTTCTTTTTGTGTTGCTTTTTTCCTTTCAAAATATGCATAATGCTCAACTTCCATGCGAGATGAGATACCCTGCTAGCTTACTGACAAACAGGGGATTATATTCTGGGCTCTGATCAGTTCAAACTTCTCCTCCCAGGACAATGTCCTACCCATTTTGGAGGGGAATGTGACATGACAGAGATATAGGTGGTAGATTTGACCCCTCTGGTTGAAAAGTCCAGGAAAATAAAATCGAGGTTCAAGGGGCCAAGAAGGAAACTTCAATGACTAGGCATTAGTAGAGATGCCTAATCACTTAGCAGGATTTTCCAGAGTATGTATTTGAATGTAGTTGCCTTAAGTCCACTGTAACACCTGCTTTAGACACTTTTCCGATTTGTGTTCTCAGTGATTAATTTAGGTCATCAGCAAGCACTGTGCTCCAGTGCTACTTGACCCGATAATTGGTAAAATAGAATAAAATCTCGTGGTCCATTACTCCTGCTTCACTTGCCCTGGAAGGCAGGTGAGTCCACAGAGCTGCACAAAGCCAACTTGATTAAGAAATAAAACATCCAGCTCATTCTAATGTTTGCTCAACATCCAGGCCGTTGTTTTTTTCCCTAGTCATAATTCCAGTTGTAATTAAACTACTGGCAGTACTTAGGAGCAGTGGTGTTAAATGCCCTCTGGCATCACGTGTATGCCAACCTGCTGTAAAGAACTGACAATTATGCAAGATTTCCTGTTTACCCAGTATGGAGAGGAATGTGAAGCAGGATGTTTGGAGAAAAGTCAAGTATCTTAACCTTTAATTAAAAAAATAGTAGGAAGTGATTGCAGGCATTTTATTTAATACAAAATAATCAATTATTTACAAAATCGTGTATTCACTGGGCTATTTGCCCTGCAAGAAGAGGAAAGTAGGTCGTTTTGAAACAATTGGTTCTCGAAAAATCCTTATTGCCCACTGGTTCCTCACCATATTTTCTATGGCTTCCTCAGGTATGGAAGCTAGGCTCACTGGTCTGTAACTCTCCAGCCGCTCCTTTCCCCCATCGCTAGAGAGACATTTTGTTGGCTGCTCGCGAACTCCCACGTTTGAGTGCATTGGGATCTCCAGCATTGTATCAGGGCTTCATAAGATAGCAAAAGCTTCAAAGGTGAATTTCTTTCTCATGTCCGAAAGTCAGCTTGTTCACTTCTCTTCAGATTTCAGAGCTGTTATATGATTTTGCTTCCCAAAAGGTAGTTAACTGGAAATCATGGTAGGGCTATTCCCTAGCCTCACTAGTCAAATAAGGGAGAGGCCCTTACCCTGCACTGGACGAAGGCAGAGAAAAAGGCAGTACGAGACAGGGATTTTTGCCTTTGTGTGTTTTGGGAACATGATAATACCTCTAGCCTTTGGTGAGGGTAAACTCTGAGATTGTCACTGGCCAACTGAGTATGTGGGGCTGGTGTGAGTCAGCCGCATGCTATGAGATACGTGATAGTGAGCCTGCTGCCTACCCAGGTCTAACCTCAGACGGGGTATCTCCCCAAGGTGGAGTCACCAAGGAGCACAAAAGAGCTCATCAATAATAACATAGCAGTGACCGAAGGAAGATGGTTTACCTTGTGAGGGAAGGCTCTGCATATCCTGCCTTTTGTGAGCCTTTTCTAAATGTTTACCGTGCTTAATGTTTACTGGGCTGGACAAACTTCCTTCCCTGTGTGTGCTGGGAATAAGCCTTAATGTAGGAACATTTTGGTGTCTCTATTTTCCTGCTCTTGCGAGACAACCTATGTGCCCTTTCTTGCTTTCTTTGCAAAAATCTCTTAAATCTAAACGGAGGGTTTCCAAATACTCATAAATTCAGCCTAGAGATGAACGAAGCTCGTAAAACATCATGGCTATGCTGGCATTGCAGCTGGATGGTTGCTCCATCCCTGTGCTATCATAGGCCTGGAGCTGGCAAGGATAAGGATGTAGGATTTGCTCCCACATCTTTTATTGTGCTTTGGATTCAAGGCAGAAAAGAAAGTACAAAATAATTTCTTAATCCTGCATGATGAAACATCATCATTTCTTAAACAATCCTCGTTTATTTATTCACTGCTGAATTACCTATCTCAACCTAAGGAGTTATTTTTCTAAAGATGGTCTTTTTGCTAATGAGAGACAGGTAGGACACAAAACTATTGCCTTTAAATCAAATGTTCACTTAGAGCAACCTACTGTGATTAAACAGGTCCTTGGCAGAGCAAAGAGCTGCCCTGGTGAAATGAGGTAGCTCTGGAGAGTTTGTTTACTTTACCTTGACACTGCCATGCTCCAATGCTCCCCAGTGTCAAACTTACAAATATAACTTTGAATACAGATCCTTGTTGTTATCTCTCCATATCAATGTGGCTCAAGATTCCTGAGGATAATACTGCAGCACTGACAAAGATGAGCCACTGAACTCTGACCCCCTATTCAGATGAAAATACTCTTGGGAAATGAGAAGCCACTGCCCTGATGAACTATTAACAACATTATCAGATGACCTGCAGGGTGACTTTGGTCAGCAGATGGACCTGATGAGGAAAACAGCTGCAGTAGTGAGGGCAGGTGAATGGACAGAAAGTAGATGTCCTATAAAAAAGGTCTGAAGGAACAGCTGTGGATGAACTGATTTTGTCCAGAATAGTTATTCACTAGACTTGCTTAAAGACAAGACTTACTGTGTTTGTTTATGCTGCAGCTATTGCCAACCTGAAAGTACAAGAAATGTCTGATTCTCCTCCTGCCCCCAAATAAGGCTCATGTGAACTTTAAACATAAAAGTGATGCTAATCCCTGAGAAGGTTTAAGACCGTCTTCTGTATTCAGCCCCTGTCTTCTTAAAGAAAAAAAAAATGTTAAACTCTGTTTCACAGCATCTGGATACAGTCAGGGAAAGGGGAAAATGAAATTCTGTCAATGCTGGACATCTTGGAAAGGATTCTACAACATGAAAGTGTTTAATTTTGCTCTAACAAAATAAGGCTGTGTATGGACCCAGAAACTCTCTTTTACTGGTGCTACCACCTTCTGATGGATTACCTGCTTTCCTGTTCCCAGTCTTCCTCTTCTGTAAAATCTTGTGGGTGAGTTTGAGATAATACAGCCAGCTCCTGAGAGTATTGCCAGATACTGCGTGGCAGAGAAAGCCTAATGCTGTACTTCCTTATCCATACCTGAAACCCAACTTCAGCCTCCTTTCTACCCTCTCCCACCCTACCGCCTGCTCACACTTCTCTGAAGCAACTTGAATTGCTTATGTGAAAGGAGTTCAAGAGAGCCAGTATAACCACAAACACTGGAAATACGGTATGAAGTGATCTGTTCAATTCATTGACAGACAGGTTGAGGAGGTGTTTGCTTTCTCTTAGGAGATATAAAGCAGAGGCACAAGCTCTAGATAATCTGGGATGTGGTTGTGGGGAACGGGATTGGAAGAAATGTGAATATTGGCTGGAGATGATACTGTTTCAGTGAAGATTTCAGGGACATTGGTTTTGTTTGTTTTGAGTGATTCAGCATAAATTACTCCTTCTGTCCAAAAATCTAGAGTGCAAGGGAGAAGTTTGGCTTCGCTCCTTTGGCTTGGGGAAGATGGTGGCTTCATTGGCCTGGAGCAGTTTGGAATCTGGAGCTGTGTCTTCCAGCGTGAGATTGCTTAATGCTTTGCAGGCAAACCTCCTGAGATGACTAGCTACACCCATGTGCTCTTGTTCTCTCTGGTAGACCATGCCTGAGCCAGGACCCCCTCTCCATCCCTCTCTTCTCCAATGGCCTCTTATTTGTGCTCTTTGATGACATATTATTGCTTTCAAATCAAAAAATCCTCCACTGTGTGCGGGGGAGAAACAGGCAGCTCTAGGGTGTAACTCTTCTGACAGTCTACTCAAAGATGATGAATTGTGCCTTTTAATTATTTACTCCCTTTGATTGCAAAAGGAGCTAAGCTGGATAGCATAGGCATCTGCAGACATCTACACAGCAGATATCTGGGGAGTTGGGTGAGCTGAATACCACCTAAAACTTTGGCGACCTAGACCCCTTTCTTCAATGAGCATGGCATTGGCCAAAGGGTTAAAATGTTACCTGATTGATCACTGAGTGTCTACATAGGCTTGTGCCTTTGGATAGTGATGCTCAGTAGTGATGATGTTAGCTTTTGTCTTCTTGGTGGCTTTCTCTAAGAACTATTCACCAGAGAAGATCTGCTTTGAAGCCCTCTCAGTGAAGAAAGCCTGAAGACTAGCATTTTTCAACTTAATTTGTTGTGAACTTTGTTTGTCTTCATCAATATCAATACGCTTCTCTGCAGCATGGCAGGTAAAGGACTTCAAAGGCAGCTGATACCCACCTAGGGAAAGTGTGGTATGAATATGCAAAGACTATCTGCCTGAAGGAGTTAGAGGGAGATCAGTGCTCCCATCTCTGCTCCTGGGTAACTGAGGCAGAGA
Source organism: Crypturellus undulatus (assembly GCA_013389825.1). Taxonomy (NCBI): domain Eukaryota; kingdom Metazoa; phylum Chordata; class Aves; order Tinamiformes; family Tinamidae; genus Crypturellus; species Crypturellus undulatus. The sequence goes on along the minus strand of VWPW01006205.1, from coordinate 680,937 downwards.
CAAGATTGCTTAATAAGTCTTTGGCAGAGTCAGAAAGCCCCAGCAGAATCCTAACCCAGCCAACACATGGTGGGGTTTGGTAACATGGGAACTGCAGTATGGGTTGGTAATGGGAACCTGTAGGAGTGACTGCTGAGAAAAGGGAATGCAAAAAATTAGTGCCTAGGAAAACAGACAAGCTCTGTAGACTCCATCTTTCCTCCTCTGGCTGCTGCTCTTGCTCCATCCTCCTCCCACTTGCTCCAAATGCAAACAAGGTCTACCTGAACCTGCTTTCACAACAGCGAGTGGGAGTAACTTGAGTCAGCTCTGAGTGTGTCCTTATCACTTACTCAGTCCAGGTGGTGATCTCTGTTCATAATGCAGCATCAATAGTCGGCAGGGGCAGTTTTGAGGTTGCTATCCTAGGAATTTGCCCTTGATTTTCATTGAGAGGCAGGTTGCTGAGGAAGAATTGTCATTTTCTGCAATCTATCACTAGAGATTTCCCAATAGAGCAGAAAATGACCGTTTACTTTAATAAATGTCTTTATTCATTTCAGGGCTTCATGTATGGCTCCTTGGTGATGCAAATAGAATGTCCCAAGGTGAGCAATGTATTTCCTATCATGCGAATGATTTTTCTAATAATTAAGCAACATAGAGTAATTTCTGCAAGCTTCTCAGTTAATTTAAGCATTTTTTAAAAGAGCTGAACATTTTTCACTAGATAACATTAGGAGAGGCTGAGTTATAGTCATGCGCTGACCTCTGTTGGTGTCACCATTTCTTGCTGAAGTTGCTTTTAAATAGTAAACATTTTCTATTCAATATCCTAAAGCAACTTTGACCATCTCCCTTGTAAGGAAAGCTTTACCTCTTCCAGGGGGAACTTGTCACAGGATATAGTTCCCTGAAGCACTAAGGCATCCTCATGGAGAGAAATAGGCAGTTCTAAGCTGCAGATTGTCTGATTTAGCTGAGGGTAGAGCAAGTTGCTCTTTGGAGGTGCTATGCAGATTGCTACAGTAGGCATGTCAGGTGAAATTTTCCCCTTTGGAGCTGAACAGCAGCTGCTGTAACAGCTTGTGTCATATGACTACTACCCTCCAAAGCGAATGACTTCCAGGTGTGCATCAAGGTTGCCTTGGATGAATCTCCAGGTGATGTCAAGATGGGTGAAGTAGTCCAAATGATGCTAAAGAGCATAATATCCTCAGGAAAATGAAGTTTGTGGGGTGTAGGGAGGGATGATTATGTGAATTTTGGCTGCCCCTGTACTCATAGCTTTCCTTTGCTATGGACCTCTATGGGAATTAGGAATTTTTTGTTTAGGAAATGATTGTATTTCTCTTCTTCCCTCTATGGGCAACTGCATACACAGCCTGAAGGGCAATCTGTGGGCTTAAGAAACTCCCCAAAGACTTTTAGGCTTACTGAGTAACTGGCAGAGCAAAATAACCCTTAGCTTATTTTGACTTCTGTCAGTATGTGTGCTTTTTAATGTGAAGTTGTGCCTGTGGCCCTTGAGGCTGGCTACTAGAGATATGTTTTAAAGGAGACTAAAGTTAAGAAACGGACTCTTCTGTCCTCTCCTATTGTGCAGTGAAAAAGCTGTTAGTTTTTGTTTTGTTTTGGAAGGAAAGCTGTCTAATAAAGACAAGAGGGGCTGTAATGTGCAGGGATGCACCTGCTTAATGTACTGCTGGAAGTAAGAGCTAAAACTCTGCTGTTCTGTCAGAATATCTGAGTCATATCTCTATTTGCGCTCCTGGCCTGAATTGAGAAAGCCCGTGTAAGAAATTCTATAGCCTTGACATCAGTCTGCACTGCTGCAAGAAAACAGTCTTACACTTAGCCCTAGGTGTTGGATTAAATAATAACCGGAGATTGTGCAAATGCTTCTGCTAAGACATGATGTCATGTCAAGGCCTTGCACAAGCTGGGGACTTCTGTTCTTGTGGTTGCACTAATGCATGGTATTAGGATAGCAGCTCTGTCCATCTGACCTTGGGTTGGACCTTTATGGTATAAATAGCTCATAACTAACACTTGAGAAAAGGTAGGCTGAAAATCTGCATTTTTGTGTGACCAGCTCTGGCTCTGTAACAAGTATTCTGGTAAGCAAGGCAACACCGACTGCTGCGTAAATGTATTTATTCAGGTATATCCAGCATTCTCATTGAGAAATGCAAGCCCTTGTGCTCTTAAGGACAGAACTTGGGATGGGACATTTCTCATTTAACACCAACAGACACAAATCTGAAAACATTTAGGGGATTTCATGCTCACTTTCACTTTAAAATGAGGAAGTTGCGGGCTGACTGAATGATGAAGGATTTCTCATTTTTTAAAACGCTTAAAATGTAATTTCAGAAAGATTTTTATCCTTCTAGGACTATTATCTTATCCTTCCCCCAGCCCTATAGTGAAATCATAGCTTTAAGTAGTGCTCTCAATCGGCTGTGAACCATCAGTAGTGTGGACAGGGCAGCATGTTCCCTTCCCGGTAGTCTCCTTGGGGGTCAGAGACACGAGGGCAGCAGAGCTGTGTTTCAGCCGTAGCTGTCTGCTTGCTCCCTGCATGCCAGTTCTCTTCCTTCTCCCAACCTAACAGGGTGATATAATATACACAAAAGACATACAGCTGCTATCATTTTGGTTGAACTCAGCTTGTGTTTTAAGAACTAACAGGGGAAGAAAGATGGGAAGAAAAACGCAAGATAACATAATCACATAAATCTCATTTCCTTAAAGAAAAAAAATAGTTAGCAAGTTCTATTTTCTATAAGCTGCTAGTAGTTCAGCTTTGTGTTAACCTGCTTTCACTTCCCCCATTAGTAGAGTCCTGACTTCCTCAGCTGGTACCAGGGTTACTTAGATTCGCTTGCATTTCATAAACTTTGCTTCTGTGCAGAGTAGAGACTGGTAAAAAAAAAAAACAGTCTCTACTGGAAACCAGAAAAAATCTAACCCTGAACCTCATATAAAGTTTTTTCTTTTTCAACATCAGGGGTACCGGTAAGAGCTGAAGGACCTGGGGTGCATGAAGTATATTTACAGCAAGGACTGAATTTGTCGTTGATGGTCGTGAGCACAGCCACAAACTAAATGAGCTTGCTTTGTTCCAAACTGCAGCCCTTCATTTAGCAAAGCCTTGCAAGCACACCAGAGCACACTGGGTGCGCCCTCATGTGCTTTGCTTGTAGCCCGGGAACAGGAAATACTTGTACCTCAGCTAGTCACAAATGTCCTTGCTCTCCGCAGCTTCTAATGTGCGTACTATAACAAACATACTCCTAGGCTCTTATAAATAAAAAATATTACTATTATTTCCTGAATTGCTTATGCTTAATTACCATTGCGCTGATTGCTGTAGGTGGAAGAGATATGAAGGTACTGATGAATTCAGAAAACTTTTTATTTATTTATTTATACAGCAAAACCTTGCAGTCAGAAACATCCTAATCAATGAAAAAATCAATTAATGAGTGAGACAGTCTTTAGAGTTATCTCTTGTGTAGGATCTGTTTTGTTGTTAGGAGGGAATGATCTTTTTTTTTTTTTTTTCTGGGAGAAGAGTATACATGTCATGGTTTGAAAGATGTCCATCCAGTCCAAGTGAAAGAAAATTGTTATGGATGACTGGCTCATGGGATGAAATAAATAACAGTCAGGTAGTTTTTGTTTGCTTGTTTGTTTTCCCACTGTTTGAGCAGTTCTTCTGCATCTCCTTGTGTTCATCAAAGACAACCAGTGGCATTTGCTGCTGAACTCCCAGTGCATTGGCATGGATTTTTACCATTGCTTTTAAGATAAGGGGTTTTGTTAGTGCTGTATTTTGAGGTGCGGCAAATCTGCCTTTTTGATCAGATGACATTGTATTCTGTATGTTGTGCGCAGCAGTGCTAGTAACATTCCTGTAAGTAAGAATGCAACCTAACAACTCAAAGGATATTTATTATACTATTCTTAGAAACTCTGAAGGAGATGGGCCATGCTGAGTGTTTATCTGGATATTGATTTTGCACAGAATGAAATATAACACAAAATTGGTCTGTGGATAGGGGATATTAACAGGATTGTTTTCATAGAATCATAGAATTATTATAGTTGGAAAAGACTTTCAAGATAATCAAGGTCAGCTGTAAACCCTTCAACATCATACCTGCTAAACCATGTCCCTAAGCGCCTCATCTAAATGTTTCTTGAACACTTCCAGGGACGGTGACTCCACCGCTTCCCTGGGCAGCCTGTTCCAAAGCTTCACCACTCTTTCCATGTAGAAATTCTTCCTAATGTCTAACCTGAACCTCCTCTGGTGCAACTTGAGGCCATTTCTTCTTGTCCTATAGGTAGGTATGCTGGAGGAGAGACCAGCCTCCACCTCACTACAGTCTCCTTTCATGTAGTCGTATAGAGCGGTAAGGTCTCCCTTGAGGCTCCTCTTCTCCAGTCTTTTGCTGGGACTAAATAGTCCCAGCTCCCTCAGACACTCCTCATAAGATCTTTGCTTCAGCCCCTTCACCATCTTCGTTATCCTTCTTTGGACAAGCTCCAGCACCTCCATGTCTTTCTTGTAGTGAGAGGACTAAACCTGACCACAGTTTTTGAGGTACAGCCTCACCAGTGCTGAGTACAGGGGGATGATCAAGGGATCATCCTAGTCCTGCTAGCTGCACTATTCCTGATACAATTCCTGATACAAGCCAGGAGGCCGTTGGCCTTCTTGGCCACCTGGGCACACTGCTGGCTCATGTTCAGCGGGCTGTTGATGAACACTCCCAGATCCTTTTCTGCAACACAGCTCCCCAGCCACTCTGCCCCAAGCCCATAGCACTGCACGGGGTTGTTGTGACCCAAGTGCAGGACTCGGCAGCTGGCCTTGTTGAACCTCATACAGTTGGCCTCAGCCCATCCATCCAGCCTGTCCAGATCGCTCTGTAGAGCTTTCCTACTCTCAAGTAGACCTACTCTTCCTCTCAGCTTGGTGTAGTCTGCAAGTTTGCTGAGGGGGCATTCAATCCCCTCATCCAGATCATTGATAAAAATATTAAAGCAGAGCAGCCTGAACACTTGACCTCTGGGGAACTCCACTCGTGATCAGTTACCAGCTGGATTTAATTCCATTCACCACCACTCAGTGGGCCCAGCCACCCAGCCAGTTTTTCACCCAGCAAAGAGTATGCCTGTCCAAACCACGAGCTGCCAGCTTCTCCAGAAGGCAGTGGTAGCCTGTGTCAAAGGCCTTACTGATGTCTAAGTAGACCATATCCATAGCCTCGCCCTCTTCCACTAGGTGGGTCACCTGGTCATAGAAGGAGATCAGGCTGGTGAGGCAGGACCTGCCTTTCATGAACCCATGTTGGTTGGACCTGTTCCAATGGACCCAAGCATGCAAGAGTGGAGTTACCTCAGTAGCTGCAGTCCTTTTGAATGTTGTGCTCTTGTGCAACTTTTCAGTTCTGCATTCCTGATAAAAGCTTTCAGCAAGTACCAGCAATTGAAACCTCTACTGCTTTGAGTACTGGTAGAAAACAGTTCACTGAAAGGTAGCCGGATGAAGGCAATGGTGATAGTAGAAAAAAGGTTTAATGTTGACAAGGGTATGAGCTATAAATAACTGCCTTTGTAAAGTTATCTGCCACTTTGGAAACTACTTGATGGGTCATTTTCCTGTTGTAGACTTTAGCTTTTAATACTGGCAAAGTTTGACCTTAACTGACATGCTGAGCTCAGCTTCAGCCAGCCCAGCACCTATGGTCTCTGGCATGGATGACTTGTACTGCCTGCAGCGTGATGCCCTCTTTCAGCATAAAGCTCTGTGGCAGGTCTCCTTGCACTTGCACTGCCTGAGACATCCACCTTCGAGTGCTTTTGCTCATGAGCCAGGTATGTATGACGTTCATGCTGAGACCAAGTATAAACAGCAGGTCTACCTAACTGCATCAGAGGGCTTTGCAGGGCACAGAGCAGGGGTCGTTCCACAGCAAGGATCTAGCTGGTCTGACCTGTATCTGGTTTTACTAGATGAGTCATGTCTGTGCTGAAGTGAGGCCCTTATAAAGTCTTGCTCCATGACTAGTTCTGGTTCAAAGTTGAAAGTTCAGCTCTTGTCGCTGAACTTCTTGACTATAAATAAGTACTTTGTTGCAGGACTTTCTTGTACTTTTTTCCTAAAGTATCAAAGCTTTTAGCCCTGCCAGAAGTGTTACTCCTTCAAACTTTGGTCTCATAGGCAGCAGATTCATTCTGCCAGTGCATCTGTAGCACTGAGAAGCCTGGGACCTGCAAGTTGCGGCCTTCCTTCTTCCTTAGAATCATAGAATCACAGAATGCCTAAGGTTGGAAGGGACCTCTAGAGGTCATCTAGTCCAACCCCCCTGCACACGCGGGGCCACCTAGAGCACATGGCACAGGGCTGCATCCAAGAGGGTCTTGAAGATCTCCAGAGGAGACTCCACAACCTCTCTGGGCAGCCTGTTCCAGTGCTCTGTCAAAAGTGACCCTCACTGTCAAAAAACTTTTCCTTACGTTCCAGTGGAACTTTTGATGCTTAAGTTTGAGGCCATTTCCTCTGGTTCCGTCAGTGGCCAGCCCTGAAAAGAGGCTAGCCCCATCCTCCTCAATGCCTCCCTTGAGGCACTTACACACAGAGATCAGGTCCCCTCTCAGCCTTCTCTTCTCCAGGCTGAACAAGCCCAGCTCCCTCAGCCTCTCCTCATAGGGCAGATGTTCCAGGCCCCTGATCATCCTGGTGGCCCTGCGCTGGACTCTCTCCAGCAACTCCACATCGCTCTTGTACTGTGGGGCCCAGAACTGGACACAGTACTCCAGATGTGGCCTCACCAGCGCTGAGTAGAGGGGTAAGATCGCCTCTCTTGACCTGCTGGAGACGCTCCTCTTAATGCACCCCAGGACCCCACTGGCCCTCTTGGCCACGAGGGCACACTGCTGCCTCATGGTCAACCTGTCGTCCACCATGAGGCCCAGATCCTTCTCAGCAGAGCTGCTCTCCAGCAGGTCGGTCCCCAGCCTGTACTGATGTCTGGGGTTATTTCTCCCCAGGTGCAGGCTCTTGCACTTGGCCTTGTTGAATTTCATGAGCTTTCTCTCTGCTCAGTTGTCCAGTCTGTCCAGGTCCCTCTGGATGGCAGCACAGCCCTCTGGAGTATCCGCTACTCCTCCCAGCTTCGTATCATCAGCAAACTTGCTGAGGGAGCACTCTGTGCCTTCATCCAGGTCGTTGATGAATAAATTGAACAGGACTGGATCGAGGACTGACCCCTGGGGGACTCCGCTCACCACAGGCCTCCAACTAGACTCTGCACCGCTGATCACCACCCTCTGAGTTCTGCCATCTAGCCAGTTCCCAATCCACCTCACTGTCAGCTCATCCATCCCACACTCCCGGAGCTTGTCTAGGAGGGTGTTGTGAGCGACGGTGTCAAAAGCCTTGGTGAAGTCAAGATAGATGACATCCACCGCTCTTCCCTCATCTATCCAACTGATCATCCCATCATAGAAGGCTATGCCATGTTCCTTGCCCACGTTCCTGCAGCTCTAAAAATACAAATGGTATGTTTGCCATCTACCAGTGTGGGGGCTGTTGTGGAGGTCCCCGAGATCCTTGGGGATGAGCCACAAGAAAGTGCCACTAAAACAAGAAAGTTGCAGGAGTCTATGTCCTGTATAGTAATTTCTCCAGTCTTTTCCTCCTTACATTATGCACATCTCTGAAGTTCAAGTCATTCTTAGAGATCAACGATGAAGTGGGTTTTGAAGTGCCTTATTTAAAATATGAGAGATACCTGAGCTGAAACAAGGTTTTTGCTCAAAGTGTTTGAGGGAAAACAGCTTCCCTTTCAGGTGCATTTAAAGTAAAAATAGCTTTATTAAATGCTTATTTTGGAGATTTCCAACCCTTCTTACTAGGACTTGTCAAAATTAAAATCTGTTTCTTCTGTTTGAGAGGAAAAATATTTGCTTCAGCCTTGCCCCCTGACTGCCGAATTTGCAGTTGGTATTGTTGTGACTGATCCTTTTGTCAGCCAGCACCTTTGGTTTACCTAGTGTGAATAATGCAAGGAGCACTGCCTCATGACAGCATTGAGCAAATTCAATCCCACAAAATACTTGTGTGTAGGTTTCCTGCTGGCCTGGTCCATGTCACCAAAGCCAGCTTGTGAAAAGGCAGTATCAAGTACAAGAACTTCACTGGACATAAGGACTACTAACTGGCCACCCGAGCCTTATCATGGTCCTGCTCACGTCATGGTGGATTTGGGCAAGGGATAGTTGATCAGAAATATCAGAAACAATAAGAGGGAACCCCAGTCAGACTCTCTGGGCCACGTTTTGTTCCTGAGGCATAGGGTCCGGTGTAGCTGCTGTGCTGAAGCCCTTCCCAATTATTTTGATCATCCAGAGAGACTGGTTGGAGGTTCAAGGACCCTCCAGGCTGCCTCTCTTGAGTGCAGGCAGGATTGTTGGTGTAATTTTTTTCTCTTAGGAGCTGTTACATATCTCTAGGCCTACCTGTGCCTTGAGGGCAGGTACCTGAAGATGTTTCAGTCTATAAATGCTATAAAGGCTCATAGTTGATGATCTTACCACCACAGGGCAGGCCCATTATGTGGTCCCTCTAGTTCTGCCTCTTCCCTGACTTTCCAGTTTCCTGTGTTCTCAGATCCACCATTGCTGCTGCATGTCCTCTCAGAAATATTGAACTCCCTGTTGTTTTCCAGAGAAGGACAGAAATTAGGTGAGGGTTGAGAGAGCTTATCAGGGTAGGAACAAACACACACATGGCCAGTGTGTTGCAAGTGTCCCCAGAGCAAATGCTCTAAGCCCAGGGGATTCAGTTAAGATTGTTTCAATGTTTAAAAGCAGTGTTTCTGTATATTACAGCATAGGCACAGGAGCATCAGTTCTTAGGGGGAAAAAAAAGAAGTTTGAGCACCTAGCGTATGCACAATCTCTGAAACTAAAGATCTGAGAATGGAAGAAGAAAACCTCATGCTGCATCCCATGCATTTTAACCATTTAAGAACCATTAAAAAAATCTTAAATTTCTAAGTGATGACTAGAAGATTAGTTCCTCTAATTAAGGAACAATAAATATTTCACTTGGATCCACAACTATATGTTAGGCCTGTATTTCCGCTAGTGCATGTGCTGAAGCTCCTATATCTGCCTGTTCTGACTCTCTCAGATGCTACGATCCTTAAACCTTCTTGTTACTGAATGCTTCAAAATCTGAAAAAGTCTTTCAGGGCAAGAAAATCCTTCTCCAGTATTTTTGCAGTCTGCTATTACTCTTTTTAATGTAGACATATATTTTGAAATCTTGGACTTTTTCCAAGAACCCAGCTTCTTCATTTTGAAATCTTAGCATTATTTCTGCAAATGTTGCCAAAATTTATTCTTGCTTTGAGCCTTCCTCAGGAGATCTGCTTATTCAGGGCTAAATCTCTTGCTGATTAATTTCCTCTCCATCCTCTGTTTACTGTCTTCCTAAATTCCTCTAGACAGATTGTGGTCTTGGGACTAAATCAGTAGCAACTGTCTTGACATCTGGTAATTACAGTGCAAAACGAAGAACTGAGTCCCAGACCCTGGCTAGAAAGGCTGCAGGTGAAAGATAGCTAGAGATATTTATGAATATTTTCACTGAGATGTGACCTGCAAGAATTGCTTCTACACAAGTCAGATACGTTTTTCTAGACAGTCCCAACTATTTGATACAGGTTTGCTTTGGAATTAAAGTCAGAACAGTCAGTAAAGTCATCGCATCAATATCTAAAGGCAGCACAACTAGTATTTTGGCACATCTCCATAGGCTTAACTTTCTAAATAAACTAAGAATTAAAGCTGATTTTGTCTGATTTCTTTTTCCTTACTTTTCTTGTTTGAAAGATTTTCCCATCTATTTTAGTCTGTGAAGAGCACAGTAATATTTATCTAGTAACAGTTCTCAGCTACTCTTTGTCATGCCAGTGCACATCCTTCCAGACTGGAAAATATGTTCTTGGGGTGAGAAGCACAGCAACCTGAATTTTGCTGGTCCTGACTGATGTTGTGATACACCACACATGCCTGCTTTCTGTGCAGGTGGCCCTCTAGGAATGCTCCCTCAGCGAAGAGAAAGAAAAGGCCATTTTCTCTTTTTGTTCATTCATTCTTCTTTGTTTCAATTCTGCACTCTTAGTTTGAGCATTATGTATTTTCATATGCTTTTGCAACAGGCAGATTATGTAGGGAGACTATTCCCTCACATCACAGAGCTTGCAGGAAGGCTGACAAGACACTCTGCTTGCAAAAATTGAACATTTGTCTTTACACATCATTCACTCATCTCTTATTTGCCGCCTGTCTATGTAGAGCTTTTTGACAAGGTTTCCTAGCTTTTTTCTGTAACATACCATAAATGCGAGTGAAATTCACCACAAATGAGAGACCTTACAAGTTAAAGACCTGTTCAGAAGTATTGGATCCTCTATTAGCTCTGTAAAATGAATAATGGAAGCTCTATTGGACAAAGCAAGCAATAGAGGCACTAGCAATCTTTATGGTATTTGTCAGCAGGCTTCTTTATATTAAGAGATTTTAAAGTCAGATTTTAAAGCAGTCAATGCTATCAATACCCATGACTTTTTGTGTTGCGCTGGCATTTCTTTTTTCTCTTCCCTGCCTGCACATTATTCCTGAAGCAATACATCTTGAGGCCACTAAGTGTCTCATCTGTGCGTTTTACGTGGCTCCAATTAGCCCGGATTACATCTGTTCTTCTTTCTCATTTCCCTCGCTCCTCCTTCACCTTCCTAAAATTTGCAGTTACTTGACCTGGGCTGGGCGTTGCAGTGCCGGGCCAATGGCAGTGTGCAGTGCTTGTTTGCATTTATTTCCTGCTTTGCCGTGTGAGGTGCAGTCTTTTTGCAGGAACCTGGGGAAATCTGGAGGGGAGGAAGTTTCTCTGAAGAGCTGGAGAGCTGAAATGGAAACTAAATCATTCATCGGAGTAAGTAGAATGATAAAAAAAAAAAAAGGGAGAGAACAATCTTCCCTCCCTGAGAGCAAAATGTCAGGTTATAATGTAGATCAGAAATGCTGCATTCCTTTTGCTACTCAGAAATGTAAGCTACTATCTGGGTTCTACAATACCGAAACTGCTTACAGTTAGTGGGTGCTTTTGCCTGTGTGTTTGGGCAGACTGGCAACTTATTTCTCATTGTGGCAGGTCACTTAATTCACATAAAAATGTTTCCTGTAATTACTGTGACATTAGTTAGTGGCTAATTAGGCTGCTGAAAATGTTTTAATTATGTCATCAGACATTAACTAACCGTGTTTCCCTGCTGGAACTGGGTGACATTTGGCTCTCACCCAGTGTCTAAGGCACTTGGAAGTGCCTGAAAGAGATCTGCACGTGCAAGGTTGTGCCCTCACCCAACGTTATTGGCTTCTTCAGGTTAGAGCATGTGGCTCTGTGTCAAAGATCTTTAGTTTATTTGTGGGTTTGTGTATTTTACTGCTTGTTTATTGTTTGTGTCCCAGGAGCATCCTCAAGGCTCGTTTAGTGTGTGCACTTAGACCACTGGGACCAGGTTAGAAAGCAGTCACTAACTCTAGGAGTGATGGTAGCGAATCATGGTAGCTGTGCTATATGGTGGAATGGCCCTTAGTTTCCCAGTCTGGAAGATGAGAATAAAGACACAGTTCTCCTTAGCAGAGTTTGCAATTTACTTATAAAAAGGGCTAACTATACTTGTAATTTCATCCCTCCAGGCAACCTTTAGTTTCTCCCTAAAAGATATGCTGGATTTGAAATGCAAATCTAGCAATGTAGTAAATCAGTTTGGAAATTGTGAGGAAAGGATCTGACGCTTGTGGTACATGAGGGATGAGACCAAATTTAATTGGTTCAATTCTGCATAACTCAATAAACAACAGGTCTGTGTGCCCTGATTGCTACTCTAGTGCAGTACCTGGTCCCAGCAAGCTGGGCTTCCAAAAGGGCTCCCTCCCCACTCCCGTGAGTCATCTCCAGTGTGACCTGTCCTGGGGATTTCCTAACTGAGTGGTGAAATAGTATAAGGGATTTAAATACCCTTAAAAACAAGTAACTTTATTTTTTTTTCTGTAGTGAAAGTAGTAACTATTAATTTAGGCTCTTTGAACCTAAATTAGGCTCTTTGAACCTCTCCAAGTTTACCAGAAGAAGCCAATGGTGGATGAAAGGAGGAAGCGCTAAGTGGTCCTTCATAAAGGTGTCCTTGGAGCTTTGCCTATGCTAAGTGCCTTGTGCCAGTAGGGCTTATTGGGGCACCCTCTGAGAGGCTGCATACCTGCTCTGGGATATGTGGCTGATTTGGGCAATGGGAATTAGGTAGCCTCAAAGCCTTTGGAAAGGGAGCTCTCAGTTGCAAGAAGAGACCAGAAATGAAACAAAACAAACAAAAAACCCCAGTGCTTGTAATTAAGCTTCTAATCTGCATACAACACCTATGTAAATGCTCTCACATGCTGCAATATTGCAATCTCAAGCTTCCTGATGGCTTTATAACTGGGTGAGGAGAAAGACTATCTGACCTTTCGCAACTCCTAAGTAGTAATAATGTTTTAAGTTTAAGTTTTTACAGACCGTCTCTGCTCTGATACTACCTGGTACAGAGATAAGAGTGGAGTAGGCCTGGTAGAAAGGTAGTGTGCGGTCAGAAGGAGCCCAAAATACATAAAGGGGACAAAATTAGTGTCAGTCTTTTCTTGTTAGAGCAAGAGGTCTTCAAAAGACAGAAACCTGGTACATTAAATGGCAGAGTTAGAAGAAGACTGAGCTGATCTACCTGGGGTTTGAACCTGTGTTTCCAAGAAGAGTAAGGGTAAGCATGAGAAGTTATATGTAAACACCTTTATCCCTTATAAGCAAATAATATCTGCTTTCTTTGTTTGTTTAAATAAATCCATGGCATTTTTTCCACTGGGCTTTACCTTAGGCCCATCACATATCTCTTCTTTAGTGAGCAAGATGTGGTGTAAGCTTCTTTCCTGCCTGTGAAATAGACCTGTGCATGTGGATAACCTCTGAACTAGCTGTGGTTCACCAGGAGGAAACCCTCAGCGTACACCCAGGACACATGCAGCCTGTGTCATGCACGTGCAACATGAAGGAATGTCCCCATGTCCCAGGCATGGGGCTCTGGCCACCGCATATTGTGGCACAGCAGCACTTGCTGAAATATCTCCAGAGGATGTTAGAACTCGTAGCTACTCATCTTAGCAAAGGCTTAGTAAAGGTGGGAGAGCTGGCAGGGATGTCAGGCTCACCATTTCTGCTGTTACTTGTCCCTGTGCTGGTGCTGGTCTCAGTAAGACAGAGACAGGCACTGTGGTCTAGAGAGTGCTCCTGCAAGCTGACAGCAGGATAGAAGCCTGTATATCCTTGAACAGCATTGCATGTAGCATGTATTGTGCCAGTTTGTTGTAGGCACTTTCATAGAGGGCAGGAAGCACAAGTACATTGGGATGATCAGGACATAGTGTTTGCTCTGGAGCTTCCAAGTGACCTCAGTAAAAGGTTATGTTCACTTGGTCAAAGGCGACTTTCAGTTTCTCTAGCTTTGCTCTGAGCACTCACCCCTCCAGCTGGCAGTATGCACTAGTTAATGCTGAAGACAAGTAAACAGAAGCATCATGTTAGGACTTTTCGATTAAGTAGTTTCAGTTTAAAATTCTTGCAATAATCAAATAATTCTCTTTGGTCCTGCAGGATTTCCTTGAGGCTGAGCTGATGTCATCACATGCACAAAGAAAGTGGGGTGGTCATTGTGGCCTAGATAAAAAGAGTATTTTCAGTGCTTTTTGAACCCCCAGAATCCCACTCTGTTGCCATTGCAACACGTGCTACCACACCACTGGTGTCAGAGGATCACTGTGGCATAGATCTTCCAAACTGGGATTCCCTCCAGTAAATGCTTCTTTCTTTGGAGACTTAAGCAAGTTAATTTTTTCTTCAGTCTGCCTAGTACAGGCAGGTCGCATCGCCTTCAGGACATGATCCTTACACTGTGAGCAAGGTAGCTGGATAATTCCCTCAGTCTACATGATCCCATTTTTGTCTTAACCGGGGTGGTCATACTTAGAGAGACCAGAGGCATAGCAAGGTGGGCTGGATGAATGATGCTACACACACTGGCAGATATAAAAGCAGGTTGCATTTGTTCCATGTAATACACCCATAAAACTTAGCAAAGCAGTTCCTAAAGTTGCCTTTCAGATGATCCAGTATGATTGCCACAAAAATCTATTACATTTCATTTAAGAAAACCACTGATTGTTCATAGAATCATAGAATCATAGAATGCCTGGGGTTGGAAGGGACCTCCAGGTGTCATCTAGTCCAACCCCTCTGCACACGCAGGGCCACCTAGAGCACGTGGCACAGGACTGCATCCAAGCGGGTCTTGAAGATCTCCAGAGAAGGAGACTCCACAACCTCTCTGGACAGCCTGTTCCAGGGCTCTGTCACCCTCACAGTGACCTTTTTCCTTAAGTTCCTGTGGAACTTTTGATGCTTAAGTTTGAGGCCATTTCCTTTGGTTCTGTCAGTGGCCAGCCCTGAAAAGAGGCTACCCCCATCCTCCTCAATGCCTCCCTTGAGGTACTTACACACACAGATCAGGTCCCCTCTCAGCCTTCTCTTCTCCAGGCTGAACAGGCCCAGCTCCCTCAGCCTCTCCTCATAGGGCAGATGTTCCAGGCCCCTGATCATCCTGGTGGCCCTGCGCTGGACTCTCTCCAGCAGCTCCACATCCCTCTTGTACTGTGGGGCCCAGAACTGGACACAGTACTCCAGATGTGGCCTCACCAGCGCTGAGTAGAGGGGTAAGATCACCTCCCTTGACCTGCTGGAGACGCTCCTCTTAATGCACCCCAGGACCCCACTGGCCCTCTTGGCCACGAGGGCACACTGCTGCCTCATGGTCAACCTGTCGTCCACCATGACGCCCAGGTCCTTCTCAGCAGAGCTGCTCTCCAGCAGGTCGGTCCCCAGCCTGTACTGATGTCTGGGGTTATTTCTCCCCAGGTGCAGGACCGTGCACTTGGCCTTGTTGAATTTCATGAGGTTTCTCTCTGCTCAGTTGTCCAGTCTGTCCAGGTCCCTCTGGATGGCAGCACAGCCCTCTGGAGTATCCGCTACTCCTCCCAGCTTCGTATCATCAGCAAATTTGCTGACGGGTCACTCTGTGCCTTCATCCAGGTCATTGATGAATAAATTGAACAGGACTGGACCGAGGACTGACCCCTGGGGGACACCGCTCAACACAGGCCTCCAACTAGACTCCGCACTGCTGATTATCACCCTCTGAGCTCTGCCATCTAGCCAATTCCCAATCCATCTCACCGACCACTCATCCGTCCCACACCTCTGGAGCTTGTCTAGGAGGACGTTGTGAGGGACGGTGTCAAAAGCCTTGGTGAAGTCAAGATAGATGACATCTACCGCTCTCCCCTCATCTATCCAACTGGTCATCCCATCATAGAAGGCTATCAGGTTAGTCAAGCATGATTTCTCTTTCAAGAATCCATGCTGACTATTCTTGACATGCTTGACATGCTTGACTATTCATCTAAATGGTATGATCCATTTCCAAACCAAAAATGAACAACAGTACTTCAAAAGCAGCCCAAAGAAATTTTGGAAAGAAGCCGTCTTAGAAATGAATATGTTGAGATGCAACATATTCATGGGAGTTTGGTGTATTTCATTTTCAACATATTCATATCAGCAAGTTTGGTGTCCACATACTACACAACTGACAGTTGTCTCTAGTAAGCAAGAATAAAACATTCTCTATGCCAACTTTTAAAAATGGAATAAAAATGAAGGTTTGATATTATTATAGGTTATTGTTTTATCACTTGAGAGAAAACAGAGAAACTCTTCAAATCACTGAATCACAATATCCTGGAAAGAAAACACAGCATTGAGGACAGCTTGTCTTCATGTTATGCGTCGGTCAGCAGAACATGAAGTGAAAAATGACCATCATGATTCAAGTGGACCATGTTGAAGACCATGATTTCTCAACCAGGTTTTACCTGCTTGGACTTCTGAATCACAGCTGCCAATTTTACAGAAAATCCTAGAGATGAAAAGGAGCAATCCCAGAGTAGTTTTCAGGAAGATCTAATCAAATTAAAGTATCTTTGGTCATGGGCCAACACTCAGTAATGGTATTGAGGATAGCGATCAAGAGGTTTTCTCAAACCAAAGAAATATTAATGCTTCAGGAGAATAGGATAACAGATTTTCCTCCTTAACCCTGTGGAAATCCTGTATCCTGTGAAATTTGTCAAGACTTTCCATCAGACCTTGATGTAGCAGCTGAATTGATGATTCAAGTGTGAACTGGGGCCCTGAATACTGCCCTAGTCCTGCCATCTGTCCCAATGAATCTGGGAACGGAAACCACCTCACACTGGAACGAGACTGTACAGTGTCACAGTAGCCAACGTAGGTAGTGATTTTTCCACAACACCTAAGCTGCACATTCTTGTCTTGGCTGTGTTTTTCTTTCAAATAGTCATTTTTCAAGCTGAAGACTGGAATATGGCTTTGGCATTGTGTTGGAAGTATTTTCAAAAGCAGGATGTTTTGTAGCTGAGAAGCAACTACATTACTGAAGCAGCTAAATTACATTTTGCTGTAGCAGCTTAAGCGAAGGGTTCACCTTTTATAACATGTATAAATACGTTCTGTACATGAAGAAAGGTATAAATTCAACTGTAATATATGGAATTTTTTAATTCTTTTTCTTCTTTTTCTTCCAGGACATCTTATAAAGTCTAAATTAAGATAAATACTAATGGAAGGTACTTTTCAAACATCCATTCACCTGTGCCATGAAAATGGTCAATGGATGTCACAATTACCAGAAAATCTCTGGGATATTCCCCTCTACAACTTAGCTCTTCCAGGTAAAGTTTAACTTTGTTCTCTGCTGTCCTCTTGACACATCATTTAAGCATGGAAGCATCCTGTTTGTTCTGTTTCAGGACGGCTGCATTTATTTTTTGGGTCAGTGTGTGGGAGAAGAGTTTGGGGGAGTGTTTGTATGACATATGTGTGTATGAAAATATTTTTGATCTGTAATGGTTGTTTTGATGTGGAGGGGAAAATGGTGGGTTTTTTTTTTTTTTAGGGAAGGAAAAGGAGTTTTTAAAAGACATTGTGCATCATCTTGTCAGACCAATGTTAGCAATCTGAACATTCGTCTGTCTAGGACTTGGTGGGTTTTCTGTTATGTGGTTGCTATTCGATACATACTAAAATGGTTCCAAAAGGAGAGAATTTTTACTTTCTTATTTCTTTCCTTATAGAGTTTAAAAGAAACTCGAAAGGCATGAAAGAAAAGCAAGATGGGGGTTTAAATAATGTATGCTTTTTGGAAATTTTAACTTTACTGTGTGATTACTATTTCTGAAATCTTAATTTATCCTAGCATTGATAAATACAATTGTATGGTAGCTAATGGCCTCACTGGTATTCCTCTCAGACTTAAGCACCATTAACCTTTCTTTGGTTGTATTATTATTTTATATGTTTCTCTCTATTACCTTGGACTGAATTTGTTTCTCATTCTGTATGAAGAAATTACAAGAGAACTAGTTTACACTAATATGTGGAAAGACACTGAAGAAGCGTTGTCTCCACAGCAAAGATGGGTTATCATCACGTAATAAAAGGTCTAGGCCAAATTTTCTCTTACACCTTTAGATGAGAGATAGTTTGAGTGGGAAGCAGCACAGCATGTAGATAGGTGTTTGTGTAGGTGACTGGTTGTGAAATTACAGGCAAGATCCTAGGTTAACTTCATCAAAGATGTATTTATGGGAAAATGACGTCTTGTCATCAGTGGGTCTCCTGGCAGGAACTGGGAACTGTGCTCTCCATGGACGTCTTTTCTGCTCTTTGTGGACTATGGAAAGTAATTAAGGCTGAAATCCAGAATCTTGTTTTATGATATTTTGTCAGAGGCTTAATTTTAATAGGCGTTAAACATCAAAACAAGTGGTCCTCTCAGTTGATGAAATTACAAAAGCGGACAAGGTGGCTTGACCCACAACTATTCAGTTCAGTGGAGATGAATATTAATTTGCGGTAAAGCCTCTGTAAGGGTACTCATGTACAGAACGATAGAGAGAAGCTAGATTTCATATTTAACCAACCAGAGCAGAAAAGAAATATCTATTTCTAGATATGACAGAAAAATAAAGGTTCAGTTTTCCTTTTTTTTTTCTTCCTCTTGCAAAAAACCCTTAAAAGTCAATAATGTGCTCAGTGTTTTTGTGGCAGAAAAGGAACCATGTTATTTCTAAAGAGCTTTTAGACTAGCTTTCACATGTTGTTTCCTGGATGCTGTAGAAACTGAAAGCCTGCTGATGTGTTCCTTTGGCTGACTTCCCATCTCTCTTCGTAACAACAAGCTTTTTCTCATGAAAATTTGTGTTGAATATTCCCTTGTTCTGAGATGGGGTAGCTGCTTAATTTGCAAGTTGTGTGTTGTTCTGGTTCTTGGGGTATTTTCTGAATTAGGTTTGTTTAAATCCACAGGAGGTTGCATAGAGACTAGGCAGGAAGGAAAAGCATAGTTGAAGGCAAGCCAATTTTCTGTAGCATCCAGGGGACTCTTACAGAGCATTGCAGGCCGTTTAGCTTGGGAGATTTGTTGCCTTTCCAGCTGACCTATAGAACTGGTTTGGCCTGAGTCAGACCAAACCAGATCAAGACCAGCCGGGTCTGGACAGCTCCAGCAGGTTTTTGGAGGGACCAACGTTGGGAAGCCCCACCAGGAAATGGAGATTACTCACATCCCTGAAGAGGCCAAGCTGGCCCTTCTCGTCCTCAGGGGGTGGGAAAGGCAACACATTCCAGAGTGGGTCCCGGAGCAGGATGGCAGGCTCCATTTCAGAACAGCGGAGACACCAGGACTTGCAAGAAAGTTGAGAAAGACAGAAACAAATCCCTATCATTAATACTGTATTGCACCGGGCTTGGCCCTGTGCTGCCAAAGCAATACTGTTTTCTGAAGCTACTTGGTTTGGTGCTAGCTCTTTCTGTTTGCATTTTATTGTGTGGTGTTGTGGATATACCCATCTTCCCTTTATTACTGCAATTCCCTGACATCACAGAACAGATTCCTAAATTAAAGGTTACTATCCATGGGCTGGTTGGCATCCATAGATGCAACACCCGTTGATGCAATCCTATTAACTTCTCTCAGAGTTGGATTTGGTCCATTGGCATTTAATGATTTCACTCTCTCAACTTCTAAAACAAACTTCTTTGCTTGAATTCCATCTTTGATCTGAAATAATCTCTGTTTGGCCTTTAAGCAAGAAATTAGACAGAAATCAAAATTTAAAAAAAGGAAAAAAAAACACAAAAAATAAAGGAGGCCATTAAACTATTACTGACTACTTCAAAGAGTTTTCTTTTTCAAATACTGTCTTGTTCTTTCCTTTGATGGCCACTGGAGGTATTGTTATTGGCATCAGTAAGACTCACCTTTCAGCAAGGCAGTTTCCACTACCAGTGAACAACTCGTTTGTCAGAAGGCTTAAAAAACAAATGATATGTAAAATCGTTACAGATATCAAAACTCCAGGATATTACCTCATGCATATTAACTCTTCTTACTGATGCTTTACAAAATCTCAAGAAATAATGGAAAAAATGCCAGCAAAATCACCAGCTGCCTGTCCTGAAGAAACTGTGATCTACAGGAGAAACTGAATTAAATCTAACATATTTATAAGTTATATTTATATATAAGAAATGCATAAAAATTATTAAGGCTTCTTTTGAAGTCAAAAGTATGCATAGGCTATGCTCTACTTGATTATGATACTTCACCTGCCCCCAGTGTGTTTTGGACAAGTGATGAAGCAATATTCTTCTGTTCCCTGTGCTGGAAAGGGTCAGATAATTCTGAAGTCCACCAAAAAATTAGATCCTGTTCATCTATTACATATAAACTTATCCTGGGTTTTTGTTTGAAAGCTCTGCATTGGCACTGTAGGGGTTGTGGATGTTTGCTCCAGGAGAGCATTTTTTTTCTGGGTATGTAAAATGCAAATGCTGAAAGTGCCAAGTCAGATGGAGTTGATCCAGTCAAAGTTGCAAGAAGATGAATTTCGGCCTTTACAGCTAGTTCTGTGTATCTTCTTGTGCAAAGATGCTGGGCTTGGAGTATGAAATCCTGCATTTGAACAACTTCAGGATCTGAGCAAATTCTAGATAAGTTCAATTGTCAGCTCTTTGTTTCCGGTAAAAGTTTTCATATCAAGGTAATGGTTTCAGTGGAGGATACTAGTTAAAAGAGGCCATTTTAATCCAGTTTGTTGGAGCAAACCTCAGTGCCCTTCTTTCACCAGGATTTTACACTAAGCTGTTAATGTCAAGTGAGTGATCTCTGTAGAAGAGCCTACCATTCTGGTGGAAGAGCCTACCACTCTAGAAAGCACCACAAGTTATGCTATGAGAGGAATATATCTGCATGTTTTGGTAATGAGGTATCATGCCAAGTGTGTGCAAGCAATATGACTGTGCATTGAGGCACTGAGTTGTTAAGGGGGGACATTCACTGCACGTGTATTTTTGCATTCTACAGGGAGTCATGACACTATGACCTACTGCTTGGATAAAACCTCTGCTGTTAGTGACAATGAATCAAAGCTGGTGAATCTTTTAAATAAATGTATGCCCTGCATTATACATCCTATTATTATGAAGTGGTCCACGACACAGGTAACTATTGTCTGGCACTTGTGCCGCAGTGATGGAAGCGGCCAGGTTCTCCTGAGTGCTGGTGAAAGAATGCCCTGCTGCCTAGAAACACATGTTATTAAGAAATACTGTGTTTGGTGTTAAATACCACTGCAAAAAAAAAAAAAAGAAAGGCAATACATAGTAGGTCTTTTGTAGGGAAATAGATGAAGATGTTTAAAATTGGCCTCTTGTACTTAGAAACTCATGTTCTGTCATGTTTATTATTGCTATAAATAACATTTAATACTACTGTATTCAAAAGAGGTTAGAGGCAAAAGAGCTTTTCTCTTTTTATTAGCTTTGTTCATAAGGTAATATCTGTCATAGCTCTCATTGTTGCTATCACCACTGTGTAAGAAGTAAGTAAGTAAAAGTCAGCTGTTTTCCCCTGCTTTATTATGCATCTCAGTCAGCACCAGTGACAAAATTGCTGTTTAAGATTTTTTTTCCTTAAAAACTAAGGGAGTGATGTTGTGGAACCCCGCAGTAGTCTTAATTCATTTTTTTTTAAATTACTACATTTAAAGTTAGTAATTATCTCTTTCTGTTCCTCACAAGTGTATTGTTAAAGACAGAATTGGGGAATCACAATCTGAACTAGAGCTTTTGAAGATATTTCTAAAGAGCAGGTGCTTTTGAAGATTTTTCTAAAGAGAAGACTTTCAGGGCATCAAAGAGCTACCAAAAACCTATTGAAGAAACAGTTCATTATTAGTGAATTAAAACAGAATAATTGATAAACAGCAATAATTATACCTAGCCTTCTTGTGTTGTATTTGAGCAGCGCTGGTGTCTTAGAAACCACGACATATCAAACGTAGTAATCAACTGATAAGGAATGGTGCTCTTATAATAGTGTCTTCCCTTGAACTGCTTTTTGCTTTGTGCCTTAAACTGATGAAAGATTTAGACACGTGCTGGCTTGTGTGTTGCTGGCTGATAAAATGGCCTTGATGGAGGCAAACAAGCTCCTTCCTTACACCATTGCAATCTTTTTCTACTCTGAACCCAACTTGCTGAGCTGGAAATGGCCCAACACTGACTGGGGAAAGGCAGGACTGGGAACTCTCTCCTCCCTAGCACTTTGTTGCTTCGTTGTGTTTGTGAGAAGATCTCTCCACCCATTGCTATCCAGACCACAGATCCAGGAATCCTCCCTGTGGTAGAACCCATGTATCCGCGGAGTCTCAATTTCTAGGCGATGACTAAATGCAGATCTGGCTGTCCTGTGTGTTATTCTAGAAGTGCAAACGGCTGTACGGTGGCTGTAGTGTTAGATGCTTGAGGCAAATTTCTAGCTTTCACTCTTGCCCTAGATGCCTGACTTGAGATCCAGCACTGCCTAAAGCCTTTTAAATTTGGCCCTGGGGGAGGTAGTCTCGCTGTTTAATTTAGCATCTAAATGCAGGTGACTAATTAAGGAGTCTGATCGCTCTAGTTATCCCATGAAGTCAACAGAAAGAAAGAAAGAGAAAGAATGTGTCCAGAGGGCAGTTCAGAGCAGGTGATCAGTCTGGTGTCTGACTGTCCTGGGGAGAAGCCTTCCTCGCTCTCTCCATCAGTCCCGTTCGTTCTCCTGCGCTGGCTGCAAAGGCTCATGTGTGCACAGGGCGCCCGGGCGCTCCGCTCGCAGCGCGGCGGGGTGCTCCGGCACGGGGCACTGCACAGGAGCGAGGGCAGGGCCGGCAGGCAGGCCGGGAGCAGCTCCGGTGCCGCTGGCCGCAGCCCCTGCAGCCCCTGCACTTGGGGCTGCACCCAGGCTCCGCAGCGGTGCACGGCCTCGGGAGGCGGGATTCCTAAAATCCTAGGACTGGAGAGCTGGCTTGGTTGGAGTTAGGCATGGCAAGTATCCTGCAGGGTACCTAAGCACTGTGTTGGTACTAATGCTAAGGATGTGGATGTTTAAGCTCAGCATCCTGTCTTGATTTAGTTGCACCTGAATCCTTGCTGACTTAAAACAGTGGAGTGCATCCTTCCTTAAAGGGCTGTCCATACACGCAGGCTGAACTGAGACAAAGTAGTTTTTAAACATATTAAATTGATTCTGCTTTCTTGTGCAAAGAGATCCTTGATTATAAATAAAAGAGATATATCATTTGGGACTCTTTGGCCTGGAAGCTCGCTGTACCTTCCATTCCATTCAACCCTCAAAGCAAAGAGGATGGGTCTGAGGCAAAGTTAAAATAGAAGTGGGCTTCTGTTCTACAGGACTTTAAGAGATTTTTTCCTAAAAAGGAATGACAGCCAATGCTGGGTTTTTTTATCATTTTTGTTTTTCCTTTTTGCTGAGAATCAGTGAGCTCCACAGAGACAACCACTGTAAAGCTTTTGATCTAGTAAAATAAATAGAACATTTCTAAGATATGCTGATCCTGCAATTTCTGTTCGTAATAATAGTCTTGTGAACAGTGATTGTGTGCTTATGTGGAAGTTAATGGATCTTAAGCTTTCAGAGCACAACAAATGCAGATGTCTGAATTGATTCTAATATTTATTATCTGGGGTATATTCCCCAAGGAAATTGGAATCCATCTTGTCGGATAGATAGTATGAGAATTCAAAGTTACCACTTAGTACCATATAGTGTCATTCTAAAGTTGAAGGACTTACGGAAAAAATGTCACGGGACTAACTTTGCATTCTTCTTTCAGTTCTTAAAACAAAAGGACCACATCCCTTCCAAACTGTCAGGATCTTTGTTTTTTGTTTAACCATTCAGGAGCTGAGTGTGACAGAGCAACTCGAGGCCGGAGTTAGATATTTGGATTTGAGGATTGCCCACAAGGCTAATGACCCATCTATGAATTTGTACTTCGTGCATATGCTTTACACAACTGTTACGGTTCAGGTATTGTCCTTACCTTTGGAATAAAGGTTATAAAAGTGATGGTGCTGCTTTTACCTAAAAAGAGAACCATCCAGGAATGCTGGCCCAAGGCAGGGTATTTATTTTCCTGATAAGGAATGGGGCAGACCTCATTGCCTGGAACAAATGGGGAAATGGGCCCTTGCCTGATCAAGCAAGCACAGATCACTTCGCACAGGCTGCGTTTGCCACTAACAAAGACTGAAAAGATGGGGAAGACGAGTCTACTGCTAACCTGCCCCTCTGAACTAGGAGGCTGAAGGATGTTATCAAAATGCAAAGCCATTAAATATATGAGGAAGAATCCATGCCCAGAGCAAACAGGCACCAGTCTGCAGAAAGTCATTTCTCACAGCATGTGTCTCTAGAACACGTGGCCTGCCAGACAACCAGTCTCCAAAACCCTATGCAGATTTTTATTATTATGATTACGACCTATTGTAAGTGCTCAGTTTGTTTTACTTTTCTCTTGCATATTACAGAATATTTTCTAAGTTGCCATGATTCTCTTTTGTAGGATATCTTGTATGAAATCTTGAAGTGGTTGGAATCTCATCCTCAGGAAGTTGTTATCTTAGCCTGCAGAAATTTTGATGGATTAACCAAGAGCCTTCACTGTCATCTTGTTGCCCGTATAAAAGAGATTTTCCATTGTAAGCTGTGTCCAAGAAATGTAAGTGTGAGATCTTTTTTCCTCCTTTCTCTCTCTTTTTTTTCTTGAAGATTGATATAACACATTATGGTGAGATATTTAACTGAGTCAGAATCTTTATATATTTTCTATCTTCACCTCTAGCAAGTAACACTCACTAGATCAGACATAAGGTCTTTACTTAGTAAGTGTCCTTCCCTGGATGACCCTGGGGTTTCACTAACTCACTTGAGGTAGGAGATGAAACAAACCCACATACCCCGCTGTGGAGGAGGAAGCAACAACAACAACAAAAAAGCTTGAAAAAAAAAAAAAAGACTTTCTTGTAAAGTGCAGATTATGGAAATGGAATTTGGTTCCAAATGGAGCTGACTCCCTTGTTCTATTGATAGGATTCAAAATAATGTCTTTTCTACCTTTTCACAGCAGTAATTAACTGCAATGGTTTTTAGCTATTTAGAATAATTAAGGTTGGAAGTATTGCTGGAAGTCATTTGACCCAACCGCACCACGCAGAGCAGCCACGAACAGCTCCGAGGATGGAGGTTCTACACCCTCTCTTGGCAGCCTGGTGCAGTGTTTGACCAGTTGCTCAGAGAAGTGACCACTCTCTCATATCTAATCAGAATTTCCCATGTTCAAACTTGTATCTGTCGTCTCTCATCTTTTTGCTGTGCATCTCTGAGGAGAATCTGGTTCTATCATCTTCTCTATGCCCACCCATTTATATTTACAGACAGCAGTGAGGTCAGCCCATAGACGTCTTCAGGCCGAACAGACCTGTTTCTTCCAGGCTGTCCTCAGATGTTGTGCTCTAGCCCCCAGTCGCCCTGGCTGCCTGACCCTGGGCTCACTCCAGTGTGTCAACGATTTTCTGGGGATGGGAAAGTCCAAACAAGACACGGGACTCGAGAGATGATATCTCATGTGCAGAAGAGAAGTGAGGAATTATTTCTCTTGCCCTGTTGTGTGTGCCCTTACTAATAGAGCTCAGTTTGCACTTGGTCTTTTCCACACGAGTGTATTGATGCCAAGTGTTTGACACGTTATCCATTAGGAGCTCTACACCCTTTTGGCAGAGCTGCTTTCTGTCTCCTTGCCCCTTTTTGTTGTTTTGGACTCAGTGTGCACCGCAAGCTGTAGCAGCGTGTTCTGCACACTGCTGGGTCCGTGTGGGCCACCGGCGTGCTCAGAGAGGTGGCGCAGAAAGGAGAGGGTCTGTCTCTGCCATCTGGTTTAGCACCTCTCAGCTATAGCTGCCAGCAAGGTACTAATTGGTAACAAAGTGTTAGTGTCGCAGCTCTGAGTTCACTGCTTGAGAATGGGCTGAGAACACGTGTTGTTGTCACACGACAACAGCTGCATTGGTGGCACTCACGTTCTTTCCTGGACTTGAACTGGAGCTGACCTTCCGGCCAGCCTAATGTGCTGACACCTGCTGCAGAGTCTTAATATAAATATTCAAAACTTATTTGTTAAATTCTAGGAACTTAATCTTCCTCTCTGTACAACGTGTGGGAGATTTTATCAGTTAAAACAATTAACATTTCAAAGATGTACAGGAACAGAGAGTTTTCTCTGGAGATGTGAGGGGTACAGGATAATGATGACCCTGTTTGTGATTCGAATTAAGCCTTTGAAGCTAGTGTATCAGTAAGGGGCTGAGCATTACCATTTCAAAGCGTTTTGTACAGCGGAGTTAAAGTAGAACAATTCTCAGCAAAATTGGAGGATTCTGATTTAAATTTGCATTTAGACACAGGGTGAGCGCTAAAAGTTACTAAATGTTAGAGGGCTTAGCTGTTGCTGAGAGTTTGTTCAACAGAGATAACAAATGGTTTGACTGGACCTGACTGTAGAAAGGAGCCTGATTCTGAGTGGTCACTGCAGGGCACTGCAGAAAAGCCAGCAGAAAAGCCATTTTTTTCCCTCAAACTTGAACGCAGTGTATTTGAAGGGGGCAGGAGGGTGGCTGTGAGCAATACATCTTGCCATATTGCTAAGAAGTGATGACTCTTGAGCATTAGGCAGCAGTTGGGCTTTTCAGAATCACAGCTATGCCACCTGTCCTGCCTCAAATACCATGTATTCTACCTCAAATACCATGTACTTGTTCGCTATTTTTTAAATACCCTGATGGAGTTCAAGCTCAGAGCTTCAGTGCTGCGTGAAAGCACCTGTGAGGTGTCATTGCAAGCAATCTGCTCTGTAGTACTGCTGCAGGCCACAGAGGGACAATATTACATTGCGTTTAAGATTTTAATTGGCTTGACTGTTCAAGTCCTTTGATCTAGATTATTGGGGTTTAAAATCCCTTGTCAAACATCTACAGTTTCATTTCTGTTTTCTTTGCAAAATAGGCACCTACAATCATGTACACATTTCTGGTAGCATTTCTGGCAAGGAGCCTCTCACCTCATTTTTTGCCCTTAGGATCCAAGCTGACAGCTGTAGTAAGCAAAGGCTTCTGTCAACAACAGATTTTTGTAGCTCGCGAGTAGCTTGTGTCTTAATTCGTGCAGCATTTTCTGACCTAATTGGATGCATGTGCTCTCTTTCTTGGATGGAAGCTGAGGAATTTCTGTTTCATTAAATCCCTGGCTCTAAGATTTGCCTTAAAATTTGCAACATTTTCTTTTATTTAATAAATTCATTGGACCATAGTAAAACTACCCTTTCCTTTTCACAAGAAATTTCTTTTTCACCACCAAAATTCTTAAACACAATGTTTATTATCAATTGAATGTACTTTTTTTTTTCCCAAATAATATACTGAGAGGGCCACAATCCTGACTGACTGCAACTTCTGAGGACTGGAAAATTTCATTGCATATTGAAACATTTTAGTTACAGACTAGTATCAGAACATCTGCTTTTCTTAGGTTTCTGATTCAATTATTGATTTGGGACACCTTTCCCTTAAAGAAATCAGAATTAACACATCTCCATGTACCACTTTTTGCTTGTAATTAAAAAGTGCATTGCAATAGAAAACCAACATATTTAGACTAAATAAGACCAAGCAGTTCAATTTTTGCGAATGCCTAACTATAATGACACATCTGAATCACACAACAGCTGTCAAAATTATCTGTGGTTCTCTACTTCTATATTCCCCTAGAAGGGCCGTACTGATTTGTTTTCCTCCTAGCTCTTTTCGGGGAACGGCTGTCTGTATCTTCCAGGTTTATCACAGGTGGTATGCGCATGAGTGGCTATAAGGAAATGGTTTCTCCTATTGAACAGTGCATGAACGTGAAATGTATACTTTACCTTAGCCGAACTGTTTAAGTAAAGGGGTTGCCCAGAACCTGGCTGTCCTTAAGCAGCTTGTCCTCCAGCCAGCAGCCTCTCTGGCTGCGAGTTTAGCAGCGTTACTTAAACGCTATCTGTGCCTCTTGGACAATTTTGTATGTGAGTGTTTCCGCTTTGGGAAGGTGGCTGCAGGGCTACCTCGCAGGTGCCTTCAGCGCGGGTGCCGTTGCTTTCAGGTGGTGCCGACGCTGCGCACCCTGTGGCAGCAGGGCTACCAGGTGATAGTCTCGTACGAAGAGGAGGTGCTAGTGAAGGAGCACGGCGAACTGTGGCCTGCGATCCCGTACTGGTGGGGGAACAAAACCGTCACGTGGCAGCTTATCCAGTTCCTGGAACGCATGAAGCAGAGCGGCCGGCCTGGTACGTGCAGAGCGCTGGTTTGGGGAGAGCCCGCCCTGGGCTGCCTCCTGTCCACCCCAGTGGGTGCTGAAAGGACCTACGGTGCTTTCCGAGCGGGAAGGAATTAGGTACACGAGCTCTGATGCTGCCCTGTGAGGTGAAGACAAGGGGTGAGGGAGGGGAGAACGGCTTCAAAAGCAAACTCCTGCGATCCAGAGAAAAATGCTGATGTAGATGCAGCTGGTGCTTCTGAGAGCTGGTGACCTGCAAGTGTCTGCTATGAAAACAAGCTTTATATAAGAAGACTGGTTAACAGGGACTGTAGTGAATAGTTTAGATGCAGCTCAAACTGCAGTGCTCCAGTGCCTGAGCTGTGTTTTCATAGCTACCAAGTATACATACAGCTGCAACAAAGGAAGACAGTCTACTGAAGTGACTCTGAATACAGAGAGACCTTAGTGTTTCAATGATTCCCAGGGGAACTAGATCTGCAGACTGTGCAATACCAAGCAGCTAATAGTTTTGTCAAAGAAATATTTAATGTGTCACTTTCTGATTTTTTTTTGTTTCAGAACGATTCTTTGTAGCAGGGATTAATCTTACTGAAAATTTAGCGTATATTCTCGCACACCCATTTGGATCATTGAAGAAAATGACACTCCGAAGTCTTCCATACCTGAAAATTTGGGTAAAGCAACAGTATCCAGGATCAAGGAAAGAATGTATTAACATCATTGCTGGAGACTTCATAGGAAATAATGACTTTGTGAAAGATGTGATAGAACTTAACAAAAAAATTAATCCTCCATTAAATTGTTATGGCAAAAGAGCTGGAGAAAATTCTGAGCTGCTGCTTCTTTGAAAAGAGTTTGTTTGTGTTTAATGTTCTTTGCTTTAAACATCCTGAACTACATAAAGGACCAATAAACTTAAACTACGAATGTTTTTAAGACTTGGTAAGGGAACTCAGTATCATCAGGGTTTAAAGACCTTTTCAGAGAAAACTAGAGAGCGCAGAAAGACCTTCCTTAACCTTCTAGAGAACTAAAGTATAGATATAATTTATTGGAGATGCTTAGTTTCTGCACAATCACAAATATTGACAGTCCCAAGAACATAATCCTAATTTGATTTTACTTTTGCGTAATGATTCATATGTCAGTATGCATATGAATTATTCAGTGATCAGATTATAACTTCAAATAACGTCAAAGATACTTTGCACATATTCACAAGCTCCACCTCTTGCTATTTTATATCAGCATGAAACTGTCTTGCCTGTTTTCATAGTTTGTCTTAAATATATAAACAGTTAAAGAATATTTTTGGTATACCAAAAACAGTTCATCATCTATTTGACATGATTTTTATACACATCAGTACCATTGGAGGTCTAGAAACCGCTGTACTACAGCATGCTGAGTATCAGTTGTGAACCACTTTACCAAGGGGTAATCACAATACTTTTCATCATTTTATAAAAGATGCATATATTTAAAAACTATTGTTATACTTTTTATACTTTCATGACAGTTCTACTACTGATCTCAAGTTACTAGAAGTAAGCAAAATCCTAGACGGTTTTACCTGTTGTTTTATTAGGAGTTGCTAAGAACCCTTTACACTGAAAGCAAACACCCATGAAATTAGCGCCTAATATTCACAGGACCTGCTCTAAAAAAAAGCAGTTTCTTTGCTTTTGTCATGCTCATTTGCATTTTAGAACTGATTTTCAATTACATATCTATTTTAGGAGCTCTAAGGTTATTTTTCACCCCAATAAATGTTTTATGCTTATGCAAAAACTGTTTTATACTGCTTGTTACTGCATATTAATTCTATTTTTTTTAATGAACTGTGCAATAATAGGTGATCATGAAAGTAAGAAAATTACCAAGTGTCAGGAATAAAATGAAGCAGGTGCTGCACAAAACTTCACTGAACAGCTTCATCAATATACCTCACTTTTTAGATGCACTTTATATGCAAATGCTGAGTTCAAACGTCTGCCGAGACGTTCACATTTGCAGCAGGAATTTGCACAAGTTTGAAATGAACAGTTACTTGATATTAAATAATCAACTTACCTTCAGCTTCTCAAAACGAAAGACTAACATGCTACCTCCTCCTGCAATCACCCACAATTAAAGGCTACGTGGGAGTTAAAACCAAACATTCCATTTAGAAAGATGGTTTTTAAAATGCTTTTATTTTTTTTTGCAGGGCTTGTTATCCTTTTTCTCACCTCAGTTTGCTTTATGCACTGCAGTCATTCAGTTTGACAGTTTTAAGAGTCACCACCTGCATGAAGTGCTATGTTACATATACTCAAAACGTATTTCTATATATTTTCTATACCTAAAGTGTCTTGTTACTTTATCTAATAAAGTTTGATCAATTACTTGTTCAATACAGACTTATTTTGGTTCTCATTTCTGTAGTATGAGTTGTTTTACTGGTTCCTTGACCCCATAATTCATAACTCAGATAATGGATCAAATTTTGATATTTCTTTTTGTGAAACATCATGCCTCACCCTACCTTAAATGTTTTCTCCTTAAGAACTGCTACAGTAATAAGTCCTGCAAATAAACTGCTGTATCTAAGAATACCATATGTATGAAAGACGATCACAGATAACTTTATTTTTTGCTTTTAACTATACAAATCTATATTTTCTGGGTGAGTACAGTTAGATATAGCAGCTGTTTATCTGAATATGTGTTCAACCAAAATACATGAATCTATATGATATTTAAATATAGTCAATGTTTTCTTTGTCAACCTTATTCTCCCAAACAGCTACTGAGACACGTATTGCTGAGGTAAAAAATATTTTATTCTGAAAAATGCGTCAATGTCAGTATATCAAAAACCTAAGGGAAAAGAAATACATTCTTTGCAACATTTGGGCTATCAAATCATTATATTAATTTCAAATGCTCTTAATGAGATCAGCTTCCTTTTCCAGAAAAGGATGCAGTTTCATGGGATAAATAACTTACTGTTAGGAAAGAGTTTTTTGTATCTACCCAAGGCAGAATTACTGATTATCACCTTCACACGAGCGGTGCCATCTTCAGGAGCGACTTCTATATCCTGAACTGTTGCTTGTTTATATAGCCAACTGTAAAGATAAAAAATTATCAGCATCTTTGAGGTATTACACATTTTACAAAATGTGATCTTTGTTTTAGGTCAACTAGAGCATATTTATACACATCTAATATAGATAATTTCTGCCTTTTAAAGATGACATGCTTCAACTACCTTTCCATTTGCTATTTGCTGTTCTGAAATAGGGCATAATGTTTTCATCGATGTTTCAGATTTGCGATTTTATCAAAGATATGGCTTTAAGGCCAGTAAAATGGTCTTTTAGAAAATTTCTTTTGGTGGACTAACACAAGAACTCTGAAGGACACTTTCAGAAGCAGGCTCTATGCTGTTTATGGGTCAACATTTTTTCTCAGTACATTAGAAAGTTTTGAAAATTATCTCTGTAATTCTTATCACAGATCAAAGTAAGTATGATATAATTTGGTATTTTAAGACAGGCAATGCTAAGAATTTCACATTTGTCAAAGTCCTTTTTACAAGCCCAAAATATTTACCTTAGCTGAGGGCCTTTTAAGTTGATCTTAACAGTCAGAATCTTCTTCCCAGTTGTTTTCAAAATTCTTTTCTCTATTTCTTCTTTCAGTTCTTCTAAACCATGCCCATGTAAAGCAGAAATGGCTAGAGCATTTTCTTCAGTGGATTTATACCTGAAAGGCAAAAATTGCCAGTAGACTTGCTCATACCTCTAAAGATTAGAACGTTTTAATAATCCAAAGACAGACTACCATTTTATAATGGTGCCTTCTTATAGGGAACACTTCTACAACTCAAATGATTACTTTTAAAACTGTGAGATGATTTTTTTATTTGCATATATAAAAGACTGAGAAACACTATTAAGTATATCCAGAAGTATGCAAGCTACTTTCGAGACTAAGAACTACAGAGTTCTCAGAACGTAAGAAATGTTAAGCATACTTAGCATTTCCTGCTTACCTTTCTATCAAATCCACTTTGTTATGAACTTCTACCATTGATTCCAATAAGTGGCTGGGTAGATTAAGATTCTTCAGAACTGAGAGAACACTTGCTTTCTGAAGGACAGTTTCTGGATGCGTAACATCTCTCACATGAACTATGAGATCCTAGCAAGCATCAAAATACAAGACAGTTAGCTAATGAAGTATGCCAGTTATCTGGTTTGGTGGATTTTGTATAATTTCTGTAACAATTTTATGCAAGATACATTCCTAGCCATTAGATAATACATTGACAGGTTGACATTGTCAAAAGAATGAACAAAACAGCAGTAACCAGTACCAGTTTTTATAATCATGATGTCATTTGTGGATAGCTTAGTCTTTCACTCCCCAGTGAGTATGAATTGCCTCCAATGACTCAAAGCAAGCCCTGTCTAGCAAGCTAATTACACAATTACTTATTTCAAATAATAACTAATCTGTTTTTTCCAATCCAAGCTATGCAACAATAAAGCTTCAAAGACACTGGAGAGAAAAAAAATAGCCTACACTCTAGAAAGCTTTTTACAGAATCACAGAATGCTTAAGGTTGGAAGGGACCTCTAGAGATCATCTAGTCCCTGCTCCAGCAGGGACACCTAGAGTCCACAGCACAGGGTGGCATCCAGGTGGATTTGGAAGATCTTCAGAGAAGGAGACTTCACAGCCTCTCTGGGCAGCCTATTTCAGGACTCTGTCACCCTCACAGGAAAGGAGTTCTTCCTCATATGGAGGTGGAACTTCCTGTGTTTCAGCTTACACCTGTTACTCCTTTGCCTGTCACTGGCCACCACGGAGTAGAGCTTGGCCCCATTCTCCCTATAATTACCCCTCAGATACTTGAACTTGTTGATCAAATCTCCTCTCAGCCTTCTTTTCTCCAGACTAAACAGGCCCAAGTCGCTTAGTCTTTCCTCACATGACAAATACTCCAGTTCCTTAATCATCTTCATGGCTCTCTGCTGGAGCCTCTCCAGAAGGTCAGTGTCCTTCTTGTACTGGGGAGCCCAGAACTGCACACAGCACTAATGGCTAAAAAATCTTATAAAAAAATCAATAATAGTAAGAAAATACATTCAATTTTTAACTCCATATTCAAAATGAAGAGGATTAGTTCTCCTTATCCTTAATCTTAGCTCTTGAGATCTATAGTGCTACCAGTGCTTCACTTGGAAAGCTTCATACAAAAGTTATCAGTTTAAAGAACAGCTATGATCAGAGATGTGGCAAACCCAAGTCTGATGAATTTGCCATAATTAAAAAAAAAAAAACAAGTAGTCAAACTCGGTGTTTATATTCAAGATGTGTCAGTATCTTTGCTTAAGGTATTGCTGCAAATATTTGAAAACTGTACTGAAAAGAGAATTTCTTGCCTTTGACACTTTAGAGTAAGAGACAAACAGGATTGTTGGAGTCACCTTTGAAAGTCCTATCATTGCATGATTAAAATCCAATTCTTACAAGAATTCAGACATTCAACTACCACTGATTTCATTACCTCTGATATAGGCTTTGCTGTTTAAATGTCTGTGTGTATATATGTAGCTTTATACTTTGCTTTGTGTACCTTCATGAGTAAATGATAGGAATTAGCACATTAAGGTGTGGTACCTGCATCACACACAATCATTCACTTTTGGTCCTCCGTGAGACCTATGTAAAATATTTGTTCTTCCAGAGGCTTTCTTTTTTTCTTCAAGAAAGCTAGCCTAAACTCATTTCAATGCATTGTCTAGGTTTTCATATATTTAATCATCAGAATCTTATTTAGGTGCCATGGAAAAGGACACATATACTCTGATTAAAGCACTTTTAAAATCTTTTCATATTTATACATGCTGCATAATTTCAAGTGTCAGAAAAGTGGCTTATAATAAGATATTTACCTAATATTTTTTATCTTAGTAAACTATTACAGTCAAGCAGGCATTCCAATTAACTTCCCCTTTTCTGGAGGGGTGAAGATTATCCAAAAGAAATTACATGAGCTCTCAATTTTTTTATGTCAACTACTTACTGAATAAGCAACTTCTTCTAATGTAGCTGAAAAGGATTCAACCAGATTATGGGGAAGATCAGACAGAAACCCAATAGTGTCAACA
Organism: Crypturellus undulatus; assembly: GCA_013389825.1. Taxonomy (NCBI): domain Eukaryota; kingdom Metazoa; phylum Chordata; class Aves; order Tinamiformes; family Tinamidae; genus Crypturellus; species Crypturellus undulatus. Next base: position 646,772 of record VWPW01006205.1, on the reverse strand, counting down.
TAAATAACTGTCATCTGTGAGGGCAGACAGCCAGCATGGGCTGTGATATCAAGAGTGGCAAACAGCTGATCTTTAGGTTGAAGTCCTGCTTCCCCAGTCAAGGCCTTGATCAAAGTAGTTTTACCTATTAAAAACAAAACAAAAGCTATAAAACTCAAAGAAATGGTAATGGCTTGTTTCAAGTGAAATTTTAATTCATAAGGCTCAGACAAGTGTATTATACAAGACCTTTTCATCTCCAGTTTACCAATTTGAATCCAGCCTATGTTTAGTCTTCTATACGATGTTATGAACTCAGAAAACAATTTTGGCTTTTGTGACTTGGCACTGAATTTAAGGTCATGTCTGGAAGCTATGCTGCTAAATCACAAGATGATCAAAGACTGAACTGACATGGAAAATTACCTGTACACATGTCTCACCCCTAAGACTGACTGAAGAATGCTGCTATGATAGCATTAGAAAGCTTACATTGATGAAAATTCTGATTCTGGTACCTGATTCTGAAATAAATCATACTAACCTCTACTAATACCTAACAAAAATCAGCAGCATTAATGATATTTACTTTAGTAGTTTTATGATTTTATTTGGTGGTTTATCATGAAGACAATGACAGAGAAATTTAATTGTTTATGAATATTTCACACAACTTGGAGTTTTAAACTAAGGTGGCTCCATATATATTCTTGTTAAATGCAAAATGACAACATGTTTGAATCTTCAGTTTTGAAAGTACAGAAGCGTGGTGGCTAAGAAAACAACAAAGCGGAACTCCAAATTTACAACTATACAACTGCTAATAAAATCAGTGCAAGGTAAGGCTTTTCTAGAGGCAGATGTTGAATAATAAAATGTAATAATGTAATAAAATCTCTGGTAAATGTAACCAGAGAAAGAGATTAGTTCACAGTTAATTTATCCCTTGTGCATGAATTCACTTTTGTAACCTGTAAGAAATAAAAATAACTGTAGCTTTTTATTTACACTGTTATGAACACTTCACAAAATAATATTTGTCAGTCAATGAAAAAACACGGTGCTTTTTAAGCACATTTCACAGAGTAACTGCAACTTTCCTTTTCCTTCCTATGTCTCAAAACCCTTTCCAGTGATTTAAAAACCATGTACTTTATTCATTTTGAACAACTAATAAAAATTTGTATTAAGGGACTTGACCCTTCTAAGCACTAGGTGTAGAATCCTTTTGACATAATAGGAGCTTGCCAGTACATCAAATTATGGCTTGGACATTGCAGAAAATCTTACTAGAACAACAAGCATCATTTGCTTTCCTAACAAGATCCTCATTGACATATATTCATTACACAGTCTGAAAACTAATTAAAACACAAAGCCTATTCACTAATTACACTGAAATGAGATTCTGGCAAGAGCTTCTAATCAAAAACTAGGTAATGCATACTTTTTTGTTACAAACTTCATGAGCTTTTGCTTACCACAATTAGTATAGCCCATTACTGAGATAATCGGAAACTCGCGTCTTTTACGTTGACTTCTAAGTATAGACCTTTTCCTTCTGAGCTTCTCCAGGGCATTCCTAATTTTAAGTTCTTTTTCTTTCAAAAGACGATGCTGTGTCTCCATGAATGTCTCACCTGAAAAATACAAGCCAATAATTGGCAAAGTATCTACAAAAGAAGCAGAAAATCAAACAAAGTTCTGTAATTATCCGGAAACTAAGTTAGCGACCTGGAATATGAAATTATAAATATGTAACTGCACCTATATATTCTTACTTAAGACAGAACTAAGAATGAGAAATAACTTTTAAAAGATACGCTAAGTGTTCTAGAATAATCATGTGCACATTTGATTAACTGTTATGGCAATATATATTTATTATAAAATAATTAAAAATGTCTTCTCTGTCCATGACTCACTCTCTGAGCCATATAAACTTTATTTTGATCATGTTTTAAGTTGCTTTCCAAAATACTGTCACTCAGTAAGATAAAGCACACAAACCATCTCTCCTCCTGGCTTCTCCCTGTTTACAGGCCACAGCAGAAAATCATCTAATTCATGAAAATATATTAAGACTTTACCTGAGCCCATGATGTATCTCGATCCACCTCTCTGCTGATCTAACTGAGATACTTCATTTTTCAGATTTGACCTGAGTGGAGTAATATTTAGTTAGAAGCAATACTCTTTAATCAAGCTATCATAAAACATCTAATAAATCTGAAGCAGTAGTGATGATCTGATAGTACCTATGAAAACAACACAAGAGTCTAAATAAAATTTGTCTAAGACTACAAAACTAGTGAAAAATTCAGATTTCCCTGTCTCCTCAAATGAAAATTAGTAACTCCCTTAGTAAATTTAAAAGGCTGTCCAGAAATTTCAGAGAGCCAAAGATGCCTTAGTTACAAGCATGCAACTCCCACCAATTTCCATGTACAAATGTTAAAGACCTATAGCTTGTCATACAGAAATGGGGAAATATAGATAGCTAAAGGCTTCTAATCCTCCTTGTCCATAGTTTTCATTTTTAAATCTGTATTATGCATGAAATACGCATAATCACCTACAAATATTAATCCAATTCCTATATATTCTTACAACTCATCTTCCAGACTGGAAAGAATCAGCACCTTTTTCTATAGAGCTGTAATTTTGTAAGAAAATCTACTGAACAGTATGGGGTTGCTGGAGCTTAAAGCAAAGACACTCAGCATATAATACAAACACCAAAACAGCAGCCTTTTTCTTTACAGCACATTATTACCACTCTTATTTCTGTAAAGAAAGAGATACTAAAATATGGCAATATCAGTATGTGATTGCACAGCTGAAGGTACCTGAGAAGTGGAATTTCAGCCAGTGCTATCTGAAGCTTTGCTTCCTTAGTCCGAGCATTGCAACGAAAAATATGAAGTACAACTGTGTATCTGTCAAAAACTTTCACACCCCAGGCATCTTCCAGTTCTTTCTTTAGCCATGTAAAACAAAATAACTCGAATGTTTTCTTCCTCGACAGTATCAGTAAATCAACATGTACACAGCATTGTATTTGTAGTTACAATTAGCTTATGGAGATTTGAACTCAAGACGTTCTCAGGATTTTTGAATGCTTTTGATGGCTAATAAACTACTTGAAAAGAATCAATGTTTCCTCGCAGGGTGTGCATTTCACACCTCTGCCTAATGCTGTACCTTCAGAAAAATAAAATGTATTTTTTTTTCAGTGCATTCTCTCCGTTTGTAAAACACACAAACAAACAACAAAAAACACATAAGCAACTTTTCCCAAATTTTATGTGAAGCTAGTGGCAAAGGTGGGAATAGAATCTATATTAAATGGCTAACAGGCTGCTATAAAATTGAATTTGCTATAGCTGAATATAACACCAAACTAACTTAATCAGTATTATGTTTCCTCTCAACAAAATAAAACTCACTCCAGTGTGTACATTCAATCTGTACCTTTCAGAGTCCTAACTGACCTTTTCATAAGATCAGTATTTCTCCAAATACATTGAGGTAAAGAACATAATTTGACATTATATTTAATTACCTTTGTTAATGAAGATATTCTCTCCACGTTCAAGAAGACAGCTGTCAGACGGGGCAATTTTTTAATCTTTTCTAAAAGATAGATAACCATTACCAAATAAAGCGTTAAATATAAAATCTCTTTCTGAAATATCCCAAATATAAAACCACTCTTTACTGAAAACAGTGTAATAAAATATCAAATGGCATCATGTTCTTTGTTCAAGATCTATTTATCGATTTAGTGCAAGATCAAAAACAGCCACCAGTTTCATGCAAGTCAATTCTGTATACTTTCTGTAGCCTTTAGAGAAGTATCACTGAAGTCAGTTTGGAAACATGCCTAATGGATAAGCAAATTTGTACTTCTCTTCAGCTTTTGCACTGACTTTCGTAGAATTCATTTACAGAAGTTTTAGCATGCAGAATAATGCACTACTGAAAATTCTTGGTCCTTACCTGTCAAAACCTGAAAATTTCCTTTCCCAAAAATGAACTTCTTATCAGGAGTTTTTGTAGGAATAATTATTTTATCTAAAATTGTCCAGTTCTGAAGGGTATCTACAAGAGCAACAGCTTCAGCAATCTGTAACTCAGCTTTAGAATTAGGAGAAAAAAAAAAAAAGAAAGATTGTAATGTACCATTCTAACTCTTACATATAGATTTCTAGTAACTGTAATACATATATAAACAGGAAAAGCCCTAAACTACACTGAAATTGCAACAGTGTATTGCCTTTAACTAATCATGCAGGGCAGGAAATATTTAAGTAGAATAATTAAATCCTAGTTTGATGCAATTTTACCACACAAGGTATCTTTTTGGCCAGTCAAATTACTTCCAGGATGGTTGATTTGGCAAAATTTCGAATTGTGTAGTCAACATAGTAATTACCCATGTTTTTGCTTCAAGATTGTACTTTCTTCTTAAATGTTAAACAAGTCATTAGTTGAAAATGCATATGCTATTATTTTAAATGAACACTGAATCATATGAATTCGTCAGTGTCTTGCAGCAGTGTTTAAAGCATTCCTATTGCTGGATACCTTGCTGCAAACTTTTTAATTGATATTGAATAGCACCAATTAAAGGAGACTTTACCAGGTCAGAATAAGACCCTCTTTTCATAGTGGGTAATTGTGCTTCTCTAATACTTTTGTTTAATACATTTGATATATTAAATAATTACCTTGGTTCAAAAGGTGATATATTATTAAATAAACCACGATTCTCTTTCCTCATACTGTCAGTGTTTCTTTTAAAAAGCACAAAATTTCTGTTGTATTTGAGAGGATTCCAGAATCATTCCAAAACATTTGTTTGGATTTCAGGCTCTTCTGGAGGGCCTAAACAAATGGAAAGGGTCACTGCCATTCTGCATTTCTGGACAGAAAAATGCCTTTATAGTTATATATTTTCATTTTTTTCTTTTTTTTTTACTCTTATCTGTTGTAAAATTAGAATATAGTATTTGAAAAAAAGAGATGTTCAGTGTGTTTTATTTAAGTATTCAGTTAAATCCTTGAAAGGCTATAGGCTTTATTCTGCATAGTAACAATTCCTTATACTTAGCAGTGGTAATAAAATTGAACAAAATCTGCAATGTAACCTAGGTTCATATCATAATAAACTTGAATGCAAGCATATAAGGAGATATGTCAAATACAAACTGATGGCTATATATACACATAGCTATATGTATATATATATATAAATAAGCTGCAAGATAAATAATTTGTTCTGATACAACTGTTCATCAGGTAAGTGTTCAGAGAGGCATCATAAACCTTACACTTGCATTTATCCTGCACGTTTATCAGCTACTCTGCTACAAAAGAACAGCGGTGCTAAATAGAGTGCGGATAAAGGTAACGTGTGAGTAGATCTGCCTAACTTAACAGCACGAGTGCCACATCTTCCCTGTGCCGCTTTCTGCGGCCAGAGCAGAGGCCTGCTCGCAGCCCGGCCGAGCCCACGCACCCGTGGTGAGCAGCGGCTTCCGCGGGCCCCACTTCACAGCCGGGTGCACCACGGCCACGCGCTGCGCGCCGGGGCCCGCGGCCAGCGGCGAGGGGCCCAGCAGCTCCTCCAGCTCCGCTTCATCCCCTTCCTCCTCATCCTCGTCCTCATCATCTTCTTCATCATCAT